>JBAJNP010002988.1:0-37817 GCA_036877545.1 Yasuhikotakia modesta | reverse complement strand
GCTACACACACACACACACACACACACACACACACACACACACACACTTGTATTAATTCAGAATATCCTTGGTATAATCTTTGAGTTTTCCACACATGGGCAGACTGTGGAATGATGCATACAGAGGTTTTGGGGTTAGAATGGTTGGTGGCGTAATCTGTAAGACACAAATTAATTGTCAAAGACGTCAGCTAGTGGCAAGCCAGGTCTTGAAGTCTGAAGGATGATTTAAATATTCTTGTGGATTTGCCATCTCTCAGAGATGTCACATCTGATTTGACAGTCCCTAATGGCTGGAGACAGTGAGGGTTTATGTAAAGTTTGAATGAAGGTTAAAATGAAATTCCTGTCTGATGTAGCTATTCTGAATCTATGTGAAATAGTTTAACTTTTTTTAATATTTCAGTTGGCTAACTTTAGTAATTACTCGTATTTGTTATTGGCAGATTGTGAATGTTCTAGATTATGCATGTTATTTAGTTACTCTGTGTTTCAGACATGCACATTTATACATTTATTCTCTAATTCACATTTGATTTTATAAAACCTTAAATGTTTTAAACGTTTTGATTTTGGGCGTCAGATTTTAATATGTTTGGGTCAGAGGTTAATTGTTGCCAATATTTTGTTTCCCTGTTTGACACTATACATTATACACTATACAAGACACAGGTAGACTCTGAGCCAGTTACATCAGCACACCTACTGGAAAAAGTGTGAATTAAAAATAAATAAACGTGTAAGCCTAAAAGAGAGCGAGTTGGAGTACCTAATCTACTTTGGAAGTCATGTCTGGCCTGTACTCACAGTGAATTTCCTGGTGTAAATGGAAGCTAATGGAGGAAAGGTCTGTGTAATTCTCTGTCCATTAGCCACTCTGCCTGGCCTAATTGCTTAGCTGAGCCTGAACAATTTTGTTAGACATTGCTAGGGTAATTATTGCTGCTTTGGCTAAAAATAACAAATCTCACACCAAACTGGGATGCATGACTGCCTTCTATTCTGATTTTTTTTCCTATTATGATTTCTCTCAATTTTCTCCTATTATGACAAGCCATGTTGTTGCGTTACATGAACAGACATGTTTTTGGCAGCACACAAAGGGCTGTAGTCTCCTGGTTTATGAGTGTGGGGTGTGATGTTAGACTTTACCATTGGTTATTAAATGGGCGCGGGGTGCTTGAATATCATTTTTATCTGTGTGTACAAATTGGAAGGTGTAAGACATACTCAACAACAAAACGAGCATTTCTCCAAATCTCACCTGTCTGAATTCGGATTAAAATTCCTCACCAAGTGACAGATTCAAGCAGAGGATTTACATTTAACAAACAACATTTGCACTTTAGGCAAAACGCAAAGCTTGAACTCACTGCTCACCAATTATTAATCCTTGATGTTATATACAAGACAGCATTTAATTATGCGGTTTGTGCGTAAGTGTGTCTGAGTCAGTCACATTGCTTGCGTCTAGCTTCTTTGTGCTGCCACTTGAAAACTTGTTCTTATATTCCTGTTCTCTATTTCTGCTGGCCTGGCACTTGTGTTTATGTTGTGCTGTGATTGGTGATTTATATTTTGACAGCACACATCTGCGTATTTTGCTGATGTGCCATTTCGGAGCATGTGCGTGCCAGTCATTCCGCACGCTATTGACTTTTTTTTTTTTTTTTAAACCTTTGTGCTTGATGGAATTTATGAACTGGAGATGTTAGTGGGTGTCTAGCATTTTTTCCCATCATCCATCGGAACACCTTTTCTTTCCTCTAGTTTCTTGCATTTGATGGAATCTGCGCAGCAGGAGAGGTTTTCCCGCCATCGTACGGAATAGATTCTGTAGCATTGTCATGAGACGCGTGTCGAGCTGAAACACAATGGGATAATGTAGCCGTGTCTCGAGAGAGGATGACAAATACAGATATGACCTCCAACAGATGGAAGTCTTAATTTGCAGCAGCAAGTTTATTAAGACAAATGGACACGGGCACTCACAGCAGACGGGCAAGCCTGGAAGTACAAACAAACAATACATCAAATGGATGTGTTCATTCGTACAACGTGAAAGTATATTCTTTCAGCCTGCATCCATGCACACAACAGATTCTCTAAATAAAACAAGTATGGACATTTACGGCCCGAGAGAGCAAAGCAGATGAAATAGTCTTTGTTTAGTAAACTTGCACAATATAAAATGGCAGAGACTGATTAGCGTGCCGCTTTAAAATTGCACTGTAGTTACCGTTTCTTTGGATATTTATTTGGGTTTTATGAGTGTTTTTTTGAACGTTTATTTGACAAGATCTAAAATTAGTTTTATTTATCTCCCTCTATTTTGGTCTTTTTTTTCTGAAAAGGAAGAGAGAGCGAAAGGGCAAGTGGGAGCGAGAGTTTGTAGCGTTTATAACAATGATGACAAGGCTAATGTAAAAAGCTGTTAGCGTCTGGTTCATTTGTTGTCAATAGCAAGGAGTGAAATGCAGTCCATTAACATTTGGGTCTCTCAGTCATACTAATTGCAGTGTTCCTTTATGCAGTTTAGGAAATTATAGGACACTTGCTATCTTGTAAGAATACCTAGATCACATTACTGACAAAACACTAGTGCCATGAATTTGATAAACAGGGATAAACAAAATGACTTTTAATGCATCACCTTGTGTGTACTAAGCAAGCATGCTACAAAAAGACACTGGGACTTGTTTTTAAGTCTTGAATTAAGTAACTTGTTTTCTTACTTTATTGGCAGGTTATTATTTTGGGTTAATGCATAAATTTAATACATTTGTGATTTATAAATTGCCAGTGGGGCAAGACAAATTTAACTCCGCTTTATTCAAAGTAACTCAAGATACATTCTTTGAAAACAAGTCCTAATATTATATGCCCTTTGATTCTCAAGTAAGTGTATTTTGTATTGAGGATGTTTATTTTTATATAACAAGACCAAGATACTGATTAAGAAATGTTGTGTTTCAGGCAGTGTTGCTTTTTGGTAAAAATCCACAGTTGCAAAAGAGGTTTGAGGAATAAGGAGTGAAGACAGGTATAGATCATATGTTGTGGCTTGTGAATAACCCAAAGACTACATATGGCTGAGGGAAGACTCTCATGTCATTACGTGGAAGGTTTTGTGATTGAGGGTCTGGCTGTCATTTGGGCTTAGGTGAGTATGGTGGGTGTCTCTCACTCTCCCTCTCTTGCTCATTTTTTTTCTTTTTTTTCTATCTCACTTAGTAACGTACCCATTGATCTTGTGAGAATGACAAAATGGAGGAATAATATGAGTCGACGGGCGACATGCTACATTGTCCCCACTCTCTTACTGCTTGTATCTTCAGCATCTCTGCCAACAGCTGTGAGCCGCTGGGCATAACGGGCAGGTGTGTGTGTGTGTGTGTGTGTGTGGAACGCCATCTTTCTATTCAAAATATGAGTTAAAAGCATCAATTTGGAAAAGGAACTAAAGAGAGGAATTAGAATTGTGTGAGGAGAGGACAGATGAAGGGAGGGCACACAACAGAATTATAGAGAAGATGTAGAAAGCATTTCCCAGGGGAGGAAGTCATTCTCCTGGGGAAGCGTCTGTTTCTGAAGTAAATGATGTAGGGCACGCTGTATGCGTGACGGTCAAACTTGTTGTGGGTTAGTTTGACTTTGAGTAAGGCGTCTTGATTAACAGACAGTCATTGCATAACATTCGCAATAATATCATCATCTTATTGTTAGCGGTGCTTGCCAAAGTAAGCGTTAATATTGTTCAAGTCACTTGCCACATTATTTGTTATTTGAACAGGAGTGGTATTTCAAATCCTACACCTTGTAAAGATCTGACTTAGGGTTTGTACCCGGTATATAAGAAACAGGGATAGACTTGCAGTAAATTTGCAGAGAGACAGAGAGAGAGAGAGCGAGAGACCAGAGCCACATGTAGAGACCAGAATCTTTAGGTTTGTGCAGTAAACAAGAAGCTAGAAATAACCCACAATACCCTAGCAACCATTTACTAACAGCCTACCACCAAATGCACCCTTGGTAACAATATGGCAACATCCTTATAGCCAAGCTGGCAACCATATACCAACATTGCAACCACAAATATGGGTATTGTAATACCTTTTATACCATTACAAACAAAAATAAAATGTTTGTTCATGTAGGTATCTGCTAGCTTTACCACTACGAATAATAACAATTCACTGTATTATCTATTGCATATGACATCCAGTACAAGGCGATAAAATGTTGTTAATAAATGTTGTCATTTGTTATTTAGTAGATGTCTCTGTTTGTTACTCCCATCCCAGCCTCTCTTCCATGCTTTTAGCTAACCTAGTTTACATTTTCATTTAGATCGTGTTAATTTTTTTTTTACTGCTGTGTCAATAAATAGAAGAATAGGATTAAAAACATAAACGGACACAGCCATACAACCCTCGGACCATCAAGGCGAGATGCTAACATTGTCCATAGGATAAATTATGAGGAAAGAGAGAGTTATTCCGTTTGAGACAAGATGGCATTTGTTTTGTTGCCCGTCTCCATTATTAAAGCTGAATGTCACTGCGGATGTGATATATATATATTCAGCCATGGAGCCGGAGGTGCAGTAGTGCTTCTTGCTTTGGCTGGTTGCGTTGCTCTGTCAAATCTGGCTGCTCTTTCATAGCAGATGTCTCAGCTGCTGTGCTAGAGACGAAGCCTTGCGCCGGGGCTGCGTGAGAGGGAAGAGTCCTCGGGGCGAGAGGTCTGGAGTGTTTAGATCACTCTGCGTTTGTTCACTGCCTCTGCCTGGTCGTTTCTTTTTATGATAGCAAACAGCACAACACAGTGGACATGTGTGCAAATGATAGCACTGATCAAGTCCCTAAGGTATGTGGATGCAGATTTTTTCATACCTCAGTTAATCAGCACCTTTTTGTAAAGCTGTCCTTCAGCATAATGTTATATGGCACCTGTCACAACATCCCGATGCATGACAAATAGCCGACTCTAACGGTACTTAAAAGCATCTTTTTTTTTATGCTCTACCAAATCCAAGGATTGGTCGTCTGTGCCAATGACACAACAAATTTCTCATTGTTTATATTTGTCTAGATTTATGATGCGTTGTTTCCATCTTGTCATGTTTGAGCGACACGTCTCATCCGTTTTATTCCGTTGTGCATGATAACATTGTGGTTGTTCATTTGTAATTTAAATTATTTAAATGATTTTGTTTAGTCCAGACACATCAGTCTGAGAAACGTTGAGATGGAAATCTGTGTCGTTTTGTATAATCTCTCAATAGTCTTTCTGATTTGGGTGTGAACAGAGTAATTTTTGTGACATTATCGCTAGAGGTCTCAAAATTAAATATGCGCTAAAGATGTCTCACCCTGCAGTTGTCTTCATTTGGAGAGTCACAGATGCTGTTCTGAGTTTAGCTGCTTCTTTGAGGGGTTTGACTGTGACTGCACCCCTGTCCTCATGCTTGTGCAGTGATGGGAGACATAGCTAGCACATTTTTGGCAGAAATATGCAGCGAAAATTCTTTAATTTAGTTATTTTTCTGTTGCTGCTTGAGGCTCAGTGATCTATCAGAATGAAGCAGGTTTCATCCCCAATACAGAGAAGCTAAACTGAGGCGCAGTTATAAACTGTGGAGGAGAGAACGTTGTTAAATTATTTAGAACTTTCCATCAAGATCGAAATTACTCTAATGAAAAATATGCTTTTTAGCAACACACAAATTCATGTTTATTTTTCAAACTTAGAGCAATTTATGGGGTAACACTGTGGAAGGGCATTATTTCAGAGTGCAATAAAGTAAACCAAATATATTTCTAAAAAATTAGATCAACTGATCCAGAATTTAAACAAAATTGTCACAATGTACCCAAGTCTAAAAATAATTTAACCTCTGTGCTCATAACGATAAACATTTCTTAAATGTGCTTAATGTACTATAACATCAAGCTAGAATTGCTATATTAATACACACAGTTAAACGAATCAAAAGTTTTTCATCTGTCTCACTCTTTCACTCAGTCTGTGTCTTTTGTGTTGTAAAGTTGCATCACAAGCATGTGGGTTTAATTTGGATGTATCTTGTCATTCCTGAATTTTTATTTATTCCATTACCAAGTTACAACTAGACTAGACGTGTCATCATGGACATCCAGCCAGATTTAGGACTAAACGAATTACCACAGTAACATTCCAGAAGAATCCGGTAAATTGTATGAATTGAAATGACCACTGTGATCCATCCATTGTGATTGGATGAACTCCTCACTCCTCCACTATTCAAATTTTGAGTTAATGAATCTGTGTGTGACAAATTTATAACTAGTTCAGATTATGATAACATGATAATTAATGAGATTTCTGAGTTAACATCTTTTACATTCATTAGATTAATGCCTTGGAATCCATTTCTAATCCAGATTTAATATGATAATGGATTGTTTATTTTTTTATTTTTTGCTGTGAATGCATCTACCAGCATTTGTTTTTAGATGTTTTTTTTTGATGACTTGCAAATACATCAAAGGGCCTCCCCTGTAATGCCTTTAACTACGAGGATTTTCCACATTCATGGGACGCACAGTGACACCCTACCACCCACTAAATGGAGAGTTAGGGGGTGAAATTTATGTCTACCTGACGTGACAACAATTTTATGTGGCCTATTGTGTGCAAAGGGCTGTGAAAGAGACCATTTGCATGCAAATGCGGGGGGAAATGATTTCTCTGAATCACTGGGAACAGCACTCTTCAGTGCATCTTCTGAATACCATAGGCCCATGCTGAAATGGGATAATGCTGGTTTATGCTTTATGCTAAAGCGTCATATCGTCAGGAAAAAAATTCAATGCTCTGTTAAGTGCAGACACCCCTGTTTTATTTAGCAGATGCTCCCTTGTGTGAGCACTGTAGTGCTGTGGCCTAGTGGAGGAAGATCTAGGCCTGGTGACGGAAAGGCCACACAGTAAGGAGAGCTGTCTATGAGTAGTCACCATTGTGCCCTAGACCAAGTAACCTCAGGTAACTGAAGGTGGCCCATGTTTTTACACACAAGTACAGTTGTGTGTGTACTTTATTCCAGGGGCGTGACTTAGGGATATCTGTCCAGCCAAATAGAAAGTTACAAAAAGAAAGTTGTAGCTTAGATTGGCTGTCCAATTTCTTTTCCCTTGACTATTGGTTGTTTAAGTGTTGCACTTGCATGGTGTAGGACTGTGAATATTATCTGTGTGGGTGTTGGAAAGGTTTGTGCATAATTGTCTTTGTTAAACAATATATTGTCTTTGTTAAACATAATGTCTGGTTTTGTTACTCAAGTTGTCTTTATTTTGTTTTAGAATTGAATAGCAATATAGCATATATACTATACACCTTCATAGACTGCAGCTGATCCTTGTGTTATCACAACTTTGGTGAATGTATTCAGTCTCTTTGTGTCTCGGGATGATTTAGTTCTCACCAGTTTATGAAAGCCTTCTTTCAGTTAAAAACATGGCAAAATATGTTTGCTTGAGGGATGTGTTTAATACAGAGGAGTTGTCAAGCAGGAGTTTTCATTTTGTTACTGTGATATAATGAGTGGCAATGTTGGCGCAGGAATTTGATTTGAAATGTTTCGCTGTGTGTTCGCATCATTGGCGGTGGCAGATCTTGTTATGTCCAGCACAGCTCTTATCTGCGGTCCACAAAATCAAATGCATACAAATGCACCAGTGCTTGCTGCTGATACACGTCCACTGACATGCAGCAGTGTTCTTGTTTTGTATATTAAAAAGAAACGCTATAAAGGTTTACCTCAGGAACAGTCATTATTTTGTAGCTAGCTCTCTTATTTCTTAGAACAAAGTGACTATTTTGCATTGTGAAAATCTTTTTAAAATTGCAAAGCCATTTTCTCACAGCTTTTATTAGTATTATTTACAAACCTCAAACTCATCCAGATTATATCCAAACACAATGCAGGATTGTCCTTGCTTATAATTCAATTCCTTCCTAAACCCCTGCTTCAGGGTTTCTTATCATAATCCAAATCCTTCACTAGAAGGTCACAGTGTTTGACAGGTCTCTGTTTAAACGCCAGGGCAATTTTTAATTATGTCCCAATTACATGCCTTGTGAGCAAAATGGTCTCATCAAAGACTTCCTGTAACTGTGGTTTTAGCCAATTAGAACAAAACTGCAACGGATTATTTGATGGACAGTTTTTAATTTGATGTATAAAGGGTAAAAGTAATCCCACCCCATTTCCACACACATCCTTGCGTCTGTGAAAACTGTGTGGGGAGCAAATTAGTTTGTAATTACCAAATATTCCATGTTCTTTGGCACGTTAATTCATTCTAATAGCGAAAATATTATATCCTAATCCACTGTAAATTCCTACCTGTCACAGCATGTGATTTAAAAATGTAGGAGATGACGGTGCGAGGCAGGAGGTTTGTCACACTGATTATGTAGACCTGCACTAAGCGCAGTACATGTCGACACATGTCGACTGTTAAAATAAGCAGAATAACATGTAAAATGCTGAGATTGCTGCGTGTGTGTGCATGCGTGCGTGTGCGTTTGCAGACCATTAAAGGAAAAATACAGTTCTTTAATTTCTCTTTTAGTCACTTCCAAACTTTCTGAGAACTCCCAGAGAAGAAATCGAACAACCACCTCAAGTGCCGTCAGAGATTTTCTAAAACACAATCTCAAGACGCCCCTTTATAGCACACATGAAACGAAGAATTCAAAGTGTCCAAGGAAACAACTTATCAACCTTGAAGATAGTACAGACACTCTAGCAGGAGAGCAAATCTCCCTGGTACCAGAAGAAATTAGCATTATGCTTATTTAACGGCTTTAAAGCAATAAGCAGGAAAACGTCAGTAAAAATGTAAAATATTCGAATAATTAAAGTAAACTAAAACAATAAGCCACAGGAGGCTGTGCGTTATATTGATTTTATTACTACAGATAAAGTGTATTCTTTAGCGTAGCTAAACAGCCCAACTTGTCCAGTCAGAAACCAACAGTTTTAAAATGGTTAATAAATATAGATTTAGAGTATATAAAGAATATGACTGTGGCTGGATTTTATATGTATAAGATGTGTGTTCAAACTGCTGTGCTTTCTAGTCTGTATATGTGTTTAATGTAAAAAAAGTTGACTGTAATGAACGTGAAACTGATACAGTTTGTATCATGCTGTGTGGAGACAAAGGCAAATTACTGTTGAGGCAGACCCACAATCACCTTCAGATAAGATGCATGCACACAAACACAGCTTTATAAACCAATTACAAAACCTTCAGATCCCTCACTTTCCAGGAAGAAGCATTTCATTAAATATAATGAAAAAATACAGCTGCAAAGGTAACGGTTCTGCTTTATTTCACAGGAACCTTTCTTGAAAATGACCAGTATTCAGTGTACAATATTCTGTTTTGTATTGGTTGCATGGTCTTGTATTCAATATTAGAAGACTTATCCTGTCCAGTCTGTTATTATTGGTTCCCTGCTGTTACATCATTGAGATGTTAAATAACCTAATGAAGGTAACATTTATGAATGTAACAAATTTGCCATAACAAAACAAGCACCTTCTGACAAATCTGCATTGACAGCTGGGTCCGCTGGTTATAAATAACAAATAGATTACAAGACTGTTCGGTGTGTTGCAATCTATATGAACACCCGTAAGGTTCATTTCATTGTTCTTCGTGTTTAAACTTTATAGACACCGTGATGATGCAGCAAAGATTATACATTGTTCACTGCCTTCTTACCACTCCATCATCATGTCTTTTTCCACGACAGCATCTGTCAGTGTCAACAAAAGACCTCAGCTATAATCAAGGTCAGGGCTGCTGTGTAATGCTGTTTATAGCATTTGACTAAAGGATGACCGAGGACAAACTTTTAGGGGTTGTGTTAACACCGTTACATTTGGGAACCACTAATATACTGTATATATATATCTGTTACTAGATGTTATGAGCAGTAAATGTTTTTGCCCAGAATGGGTGTGGCAACTATGATAAGTGAGTTTTTGGGAAATGATCAGCATATTATATAAGAATTTATTAAGAAAGAAAAGATGTTGTAAGAATTCAAAGTGGTGAAGATATTTGATGTTGATGTTGTGATTTGTGATCATAGACTAGGCGGAGTTCACAGTGTAACATTAAGATGTTTTTTTTTTTTTTTTTAAGATCTAGGTGACACCTGTGATATACCAGATTTGCTCTGTTTAATCACATTGTCTAGGAGAAACAATATTAAAGGATTATTAAGGGGTTTTATTCTTGTTTTTATTTCGTGCACGACTATTTTCCTCAGATGCCCATGCAGTTTAAAAATTTCAGAATCTTTGTTTTTTTGACTTGCTTGCGCGTTTGTTTGTAATATGCAGAATGAAAGTTTTCATTAATGCCTTAAGGCAGGTCGTCAGCAGAGATCTCGTATCAAACGGTGGTAAAGCCTCCTCAAAAGTAGAGTGAACAGGTGATGCGTTATCACAGTCGCAGAGTCAGCCATGCGGATTAGAGCACGAGTATGACTGCCGCTGTAGTTAAAAAATGCTTTTATACAATAAGCCTTCCCTTGTGTGATCACTCTTTCAGGTTTAAGACCCGTCACAGGGAGCGGGAGATTGAAAGAAGACACTCGCCTGAAACGTGCGCAGCCAACTTATTTTAAGTTCACGTGCGCGTACGCTTATAAAGTATTCTGATTGCGTCTGTCGCGCACATCAGTCACGCACCAGTGCTAATCCTTAGCGCTCGCCCCCGTATCCTAAAGAAGAAAGAGCGAGAGAGAGAGAAATGCCCCAAGTTAAAGAGATGTGAGAAGGGGATTTGCATTCCGAAGGGCCATTCTTCACTACAAGGGTTGAATACACATGAAGGTCTGCCGTTACCGATGGGCGCACCCGCACATTTAACCATCAACCTGCTGCGCCACTGTTACGTTAAGCTGCACAGGTAAGCGGTCATTGGAGCCCATTAAAAGTGTCAGGATCGTTAAAAGCTTCCAACTCCGTGTGCTCATAAAGTTGAAGAGTGCCTGTTTGGCAGGTTTAAGATTAGCTGAACTTGAAACAAACAGCGGACTTTGGCTCGGCCTTGCGATCAATTAGGGAAGCGCTGAGAAGGCGGAATTGTTTTTTCTTTATTTACTCTTGGATAAGGAAACGATTAAAATCTTAACTTTAGTGACCTAACCTGTGTTAGCAATACAAAAGTTCTCGGCTTCAGGGTTAGCGCTGCCAAATCCCACATTGAATTAATTGGTTGAATCGTTGTTGTCGTTTTATTGTTCGTTTAAATTGTTATTGTTGTATTGTTTTGAAAGTATCAGTGTTGCAAACAGTTAACAGTGCAAACAATGTTGGTTGGCTTACAGTTTTTTTTTAGACAATGCTTTTTATGTCTTTTTATAGTAACTAAATATTTCATGTAATGCACTGATGCATGATACACTAAAACTGTAGATGGAAAAACTCTCTTCTTGACACTTTCATTGTTTGCGTTTGGGAAGTTTCACGCATTAGCAACTTAAATAATATAACAGCAGAATTCACAAAGCATTCTTTGTGTAATTGTTTGTTAGCAGAATCGCTGTGTCTCGCATTCAGCGATTTATTACACAAAGTTTATTTGGAGAGTGTAGGTTCTCTTCAGGGCATATGAGGATATAAGAAAGTCGTGAAGGAAACCGGTCCTCATTTAGAGAGTGTTGTATTACATTCATCAGTCCGTTCGTGACACGGTCTCAGAAATCCAAGAAATGTTCTGATAAGCCACCGTTTCCTTCGTCCGGATTGCTGTTACCGTAGTTACGGCGGTAAAAACGCTGACTGAGGTTTCTCCAGGGTCCATCAGAGAAATGCAGAGAACATGACAGAATGAAGTTTTAGTTTTTTTGATGGACAGACCAATCCAAAACGAGCAAAGTGTGGCTAACAGCACTTCACAGCCTCACATCTGATACACATCTAGCCCATCTGACGTTTCATTATGCTGCTTGTGTTAGTTCACTTTCCTGCTGATTTTTCAGACGTGGGCTGTCAGTTCGCCCAACTTAAAATAAACTGAGCAAGGGCTTTATCGAGGTGAAGTTTGAGTGAAAGAGGTGGAACAAAACAGAAGTACAACAGTTGGCCTTTAGTCTTCGCTATGACAACAATTATGAGAGCAAGATGCCATAAAAGGCAATGATGCCCTGATGTGACACTAGTACGGACAGGTACTACAAAATGAAGAATAATAAGTGCCTTTGAAGGGGGAAGGTGACTTCTCTGTTTAGGTGGGGCTGTTGTCATCAGACATCCGTCCTGTCTCTGCTGTCAGGAGCTGACAGGGGAGTGTGTTTGCTTTGAGACGACCTCAACCTCTTTCCACTACAACATGATAGGATGAAGAGAACAGGATACAGCTCAGTGTCAGTTTACACACTGCTTGTGTCGCGTCTGTGTCAGCCATACAGCGAGATACTTCAGAGCCCAAAAGAGTGCATACTTTTTTTTTAAAGGACATTTTCTCATCCTACCCCATTTCATTCTCTCCCTTTGAAAATCACTCATCATTTTGAGTTATATGGTAAATTATGGCATGTGATGAGGTGTAATTGCAGAGCTAGTCATAATTTCAGAGAGGGTGTGAAGGACGTAACAAATAAGTGTCAGGGGCCTCTTTCTGAAACACTCGTTGGCTAATGCTAATGCTAATTCTGTGGCAATGTCGGTTCTGTATATTGATTTTATTTGAAGTGATGGAATTTTAATGGTGGCCATTCGATTATATTCATACAACACGTTTTAAACATACACCTGAGGTTACTTCACACTTTTAATATAGTCTAAGCAGCTATTAATTAACTGTAACTTGGTGTCTCATTATACTAAATGATCATAGCCCTCAATGTAGGAAGTTCTATTTACATCAATTAGACATGCATACGAGATATGCAGAATTATTTCATTCAGAATGTTAACTGTTAAACTGAATTGTTTACAAGCCACGGAAGTAGTTTTGTTATACTCACCCACCATCAATATTTTCTTTTTATAATTTTCAGATACAAGAACAATAATAATAGTTTGCTTTTATTTAAAAAAATTACATTTTATTCATTTGGCAGAGCTTCCACTACATTCTAGGTATACATTTTTATCAGTACTTGTATTTCCCGGTATCAGACCCAAAACCTTTGCACTGCTTATGCAATGCTCTGCCAGTTAAGCTACAGAAACAATGCTGAATAATAATACTCTGCATTTGGCATTATTATGATACTGCATGACATGGGCACTCTAATGTGTCACAGTGTCCCAAGTGTTACATATCTCGCCCTATTTTGTTTGATTCTAGGGGTAAGGGTCCACTAATTCCACACAATTACCATTGGCTTGCAGGTGTAGTGGTATGTGTAATATCCGTTTCTCTTCTTTGATGGTGTGTGCACCCTGCCAATCTGTTGGCAACTCCGATTAATCAGGTTCTGAGTAATTGTAGCTCCTGTCATGACTGAAATGAGGACGGAGCTCGGCTCACAGTCACACAGTCAGTCTTTTCAAGTAATCTATAGTGTCCAAGAGGAGGTAATGAAAGTCTTACTATCGTCAGTGTCAAGAGAATTAATACCCTGATCACCAGAGTCATTCATATTCCAGACCCATTTTGTTATGTTGCTTTCAGCGGTTAAAGAAAGAAATAAAGAAAAAAACTAAAAAAAAACAGCAAATACATGAAGGATATGCGACAGAGTGCACATAAGAGCCATCAGATCTGTTCAGACACCATAATTCAAGTAAGTGAAAATAGCAGCAGATGAAGGAAGCATAATTTCTCTCATTATGTGCCCCCCTCTCTTTTTGTTATAGTGAATCGGAGCTAGATTAGGATGGGTTTGCTTTCTCGACATTGATAATTGTGTGCTGTCATTTGCCAGGGAAGGGTACATTACCTGAAGATTTCAGTCCTTCATGCCTGTCTGTTTCAGTCGGTACATTTTGAGGGCCGGTCCCTTCATAAAATCCATTAGCCTCCCCCGCTTTCCTGCTAAACACAGGTCTGACACCGTGGTCTGAAGCACAGAGACGTCTGTGTACTTGTGTGCTTAAAAGGGTGGACAATAGGGGAGTGGGGATTTGTAGAGCAAAAGGAGCCTAGCGTCTATAGCTACAGAGTAAGCTCAATAACCTTTCATGTACCACAGCATGTGACGGGGCTGGGCAAAATTCACAATATAAGAACTAAACAAACATTGAAAAACTGGCCACACCCAACCTATCGTTAAATTGGAATTTCTAAATTAGAAATTTCATTCCATTGGAAATTCTTTAAACCTGGTTTAGTACTACAATGTTACTTTGTTACAAATAACATTTAATATTAAAATATTAAACACCATACAAGTCGGCTTCATGGGGACTGGTTCCGATTTAGTCAAATACAAGATTTTCTAGACTAAGTATTATTTTGCTGTATTTCAATGTACTATTTACACAAAATGGGCATTTTTTACATGAGAAATTAAATTTTCTGAATTATTCAGTTTTCAGAATTATTCACAATTATTGACAGGCTTTGCATTTTTAATGCTTTTAGCCCAGAAAGTTCACTTACTGTAATGTTACTTAAGATGGCTTAAGATCAGTTACAGCCAGCAAACTGATTACTTTAGCTTTAATCTACTGCACATGTATCTTGCAGCAGCCGCTCACTGTTTATCCAGTACATTGTGCCATAAAACTATGGCAAGGTCAGACATTTGAAGAGCAGTGGTGAATTCACCGGCGACCTTGACAGGCAGCATGTAATACGAATATAATTACACCGAGTTCAGAAATAATGGGCCTCATAAATTCAGTAAACAACAAATACCCTGACATCACCTTTGCTTTTGACACATTTTTTTTGATAGGACAAAGTAATACAGTGCTCTCAGGAGACTGACAGGAAACAGTCAATTTGCCTGAACTAAATGTCAGAGCAGTCAGGCATGGTGATGCTAGAATAAAGCAATGGAGTAACGCTTACACAAAGTAGGTAACGGAGTACCTTAAAAAAATGTGTGGTGGTGTTAACAAACAGGCCAAGTCTTTTCATCTTTGTCTAATTGGCAGTGTTAGTGGGCAATCACTGCAGGGTATTGATGAGGACAGCGTACTGACCCAGAATCCTCACTCTGTCTACAGTATCAGTATTAATGAGCTGAGATTTCATTAGACTTGATTAAAACTGGCAAGCTGAAAATGTGCTATCTTTAATGTGTAGCCATGATGCATTTAAAAAGATGCACAAAGAAGAAGAGATTTCTTATATGGCTATAAGATATTGTATAGACATTACAATATATTGTATAGACATTATAAAGTATTGTCAGGCCCAGGGACCAGGCATTTATTATTGAGCCCTACTACTTAACCACCATATTGTAGGCTTGTACAAATGTTTATTTATCTAAAAGAAACTGGTTTTGCTTTGTCATTTATTTTCTTGCATCTGGCAAAATCGACAGTGCTTGTTGAGAGTATTAAGTCTCTATAAAAGAGACTATTTTTTTTGCATTGGACTATAAATAATAGCACCAAGTGCATGTGTGGTAAATAGTCCTTTATTTTGGCAGTTACCACACAATGTTGAAAAAACTGTCAATATTAATTTGTTAATAGCGAAACTATACAACACTAACTGTGTGATTTGCTTTGCACAAAGGTAGAGGTAAAGTTTTGTGTAAAAGCTGAATCATGGTGTTTCTTTGATATTGCTTAATGGTGTTTTCTCCTGCATGTCCACTGGCTGTCAAACTATATTTCGGCACAATCCCTGAAGACTGGACTAGCAGGACATTATTGGAATAATTGCATGTCCACTCAAGGGATGCGAATGGGTCTGTTCTGGTGATCAGAGTAATAGAAACTTTTTGACAGGGAGGTCAAGTGAGGCGGTGCTGATGAGAGGCGTGAGTGTGTTATAGGGTGTAATTATTCAGTCAAATAATGCTGACAGGATGCAATCCAGTGACCTGGAGAGGAATCGTTTACATGTGAGTGCTGAGACTTCTCTGAAAACTTTTAAACTTAAAGATTGATCATGATCAAAGCATCACACAGTTATAGCAGCTTTCTTCAAAGTTACCGTAATCTTGGTACTGTAAACATTCACAGTTGTCTTCCAGGTTCAATTCAGTGACCTCATGGTGGCATTCTGACCCCAACCTGTGTGACCCCATGGTGGCATTCTGACCCCAAGAGGACATCTGCCCTTGATGCTGATTTAGTGTGATTAGCTTTAATCTAAAACCCTGTCTGTGACCCTCTTCTCACAGAGCTTCCTCCGGAGCTTGTTGCATTGGGTATGTCATCTGCAGCATTTGGGATTTTTATCCTGGGGTAAATTGAAGTCGAGTGCCCATTGGGTATAACAGAACAGAGAGCTCTGGCCCCAGGGATGCAGGTTTTTAATTTGAGGGAGGCAATGTTGGTGGCCTCCAAATGAGCTCTGACAATGAGAGGGTTTAATGAGGGAGGCCGAGAGAGGGAGAAGAGCTTAAAGTGGAGGGAATGTGCACAAGCCCAAGGGCATGACTGCACACACTAAAATTAGAGGCTGGAGCAACATCAGCGGTGTGCTTGTACAGGGGTTACATTGATGTAGCCGGTTTGAAATGAATGAGTGGAAGAGAAAAAGTTTGTGGAGGAGATAAGTTTGTGTGTGTACCGTAAGGGGTTAAAGATTGACTGGTTAGCTTGTCCCTGTTGGTGGATACGGTCTAGTTTCAAAATGCATCTTTCTAAGAAAAATGTTTTTATTTTGTACTCCACAGTTTTAGATTTAAACAATTCACAAATGGTTAAAATCAGTTTGATTTATGCATTTACACTGCACACCGATTAAGCAGCTGTAGAGAAACGTATTGCAATACTTGTGTCTTAATCCAAAAATATCCCTATTGAGTCGTTCTTGGTACACCTGCATTTTCATTTCATGTTAAGAAAATAAAACTGACTTTATATATAATGTCTGTAGACCCCCAGTGAGTAAGCCAAAGACGAATGTGGCAAAGTGCACTTCGTCAGCTTTTATTAAAGCTGTTTGCATGCATTTGGCTTTCAACATTTCTTTCTTGACATATGTAATTAATCTAGTCTAGCCAAAACAGTAGTGGAAAGGCACTGCAAGTATGGAGCAAAAGTTACATGCTGCATGTTTAATATATTTGGCAGTAATCACAGGACTTAAGTGAAAGTAACACTTATTTTTCTTGAATTTTCCAAATATAATATAGTCTAGAGCTTTAGAAACAATTTCAATACACTTAGCACAAAACTTGCTTTCATTGATCACAGCTTGCAGACAGTTTTGATATAAACTAATATATTTTGATAAACTTTGATAGAAAGTGTTTCCAAATAACTAATTGTTGTGTGTGTCTTTGACATGTGAGGCGATTATTAAGAATTAAAAGAAACCGAGCTTGATTTCACAGTGAATAAAACTAAGCTTTGTTTCTGCTTAAGGGCATTGTAAATTAGAAATTCTTGGGCCTATGGAGATGCGTACCCGACAGGCAAATTCTGACTCATTTGCCAAACTCCTTTTTTTTTTTTTTCCAGCCTTTCCCATCATCGTATCCCTGACGCTGTACCCTACATGGTCTGTCATGATTCCAGTTCTTGTCTCGCTCATTTTTTACCCTTTTTTTTGTCCCCCTCTGATAGTTTTAAGCTGCAGGCAGTGGTGGGATCTTGAGAAAGATCTTGAGAGACTTTACTCTGTGATATGTCTCCTCTTTAAGACCTCCACACCCCTTGTAACTTCAGATGTGTGTGTGTGCTCTCATGCTTGTGTGTGTGTTTGTGTGCATAAAAGCTGCCAAAAGCTGTGTTCTCGCCCGAGTGCGGTTAAACATTACAGTACATTTCGGTGATGACCCTGGGGCAGGACACAAGGCAGCAAAAAAAAAAAGTTACAACATGACAACTTTAAAAGTGCACTTAATCATTTTTTGGTTTACGTTGCATTGGCTGTTATAGCCGTTATCTGGGTATTTTATGACTTTTTTTTACTTACACTGGGTGAGTTTATTTTAGACATGCATACATAATTAAACAACAGAGTAGTAGGTAGAGTACTGGTGTGTTTCACGCCTCATCCCATCACTAAAAACAATAGAGCTGTTGCGTTCCATACTGCATTAGCGCAATCTTTCTTGCCAGTTTCTTTGCTCTTATTCTCTCCCTTTCCATCCCCCCATCCATTATTGTCCTCCCCTCTCACTCACTTTCTCATTGCTTTGTACAGCGTAACATGTTGTTAGAGGCAGATGACAGCGAGTTAATGCTTATAATATAGATTAATCCCTGCATGCTTGAGCAACATTTCAGCGTTACTGCCTTCATGTACTGCCACATATATTAACAGGTCACACGCAATCTGTTTGATTAAACAGGAGAATGTCTGTCTTCTGTGTATATTTGTCTTTAATAATATATAGGAATAGTGCAGATTTTTCACTAAAAAGATTATGCCAATGGTTTACTTGGATGTTGCAGTCCATAAATAAAAAGTCCATAAATAAAAAAAAGAAATGCTTCTTAAACCTAAATTCAGTCTGTTGTTAACGTCAGGAGTCTTAGAGGGGCATTTTGGAAGATAAACATTTTCTCCACAGCAGTATACAATGGTAGTGACTTGTCATTTCGGTAGAAACATTTTATCGTAAGTGACTCACGGTACAGTAATTGTGGGAACAAATTCCCCTGAGCAACGAGGAAGTGTCTTGCTTAAGGACAGTATTGACAGAGCAGGAGGGGGTAATACCAGTAGTTCTCAGATTTGCAGGCCAGCTTATTAAAATCTGAAACTGCAGTGGTACATTCTTAGTTGTAGTTCTAAGGTGGAACTATAAGATCACCTACAAGAGAATTAAAGGGACCAGTCACAACCAATCCCAGATTGAGCTATAATGTATAGCATTGTTACTCTAAAATAGATGAGACTTATTGTCTCTTATATTCCCTTAGTTATTACACTTTTAATTTGGCTCAACACATTTCATGTTCTAAGGACACTAGTACTCTTGTGTGGTTTGTGTTCGTTTCAAACTTTATCCTAAATTTAAAAGAAAAAGTAATGCAAACATATGGATAATTTATGTTCTATGCTGTAAACATCAGCACAAAGGTACAGTAAGCAATGAACCACATTTAATGTATGGTGTAATGATTTGCACAGTGCATAAACATCTTATGTGATATGCAAGTTGATATCTACAGCACGTTTTCCTTCAGGGCAATGCTAGAAAATCTACTGCTAAAGCTAATGTAGCAGCTACTGTAAACCCTAGAAAACTGAACTGCTTGGTTTGTCTTAATGACCACAGAGATATCAGATATGGAGGTGAGAGTGTTGAAGCATGAAGGTGCTTGAAGCATTTTAAACCTTTTATTAGAGATACCATTTCAATTGTTTCATAATAAATTGCTCTGCAAAATATTTTTTGAGTCGCTCACAGGAGTATGAGTGTCACACAGTTTCAGTTAGTGGTAATAACAGTCTTAAAAACTGAATTTGGTGTAATGAAGATGAAAACCAATAAACCGTAACATGTTCAGTGGTTTAATACAACACTGTTGTAGTCAAAGTCTCTCATCATGCACAAGATATCTTAAAGAACCCAGATCCTTCTTGTAAGCCTTGGGGACAGTCTTCTATCACTTTACTGATTCAGTGTTGCTGGTTAACTATTCTTTGTGATTTTTGCATTCTTCAAAATCTTAAAAACTTTGAAATGTGTTCTTTAAAGTCCAGATATGAGAAACAAAGAGGTTTCTTTCTGGTCCATCAGTTCCTCCACATATTAAAGTATCAGTGGCATTTGTGTGAGAAGATGATAAGGTCCAATTAACAAGCCCTTCGTAATTAGCGTTAGCCTGCTAATTTGACCTAGTTTGTTGATGTGGTCAAAATGAAAGTGGAGATACAAACTTTTATGCTTTGAGCTTATTTAGGAAACCATTTCCCTTGAGGCTTTCTACTCCTGGTTTGATGTTTTGATCGTGTGTATATACACACACACACACCAGAAAGAAACGTATTCTTGCCTACCCTGGGACACGTTGGATAGGTCATTATTCTCCATCTCATTTATGAGCACTCAAATCCTTTTGTACTTAAATGAAATCCATCAAGCCGTACTCTGAAGCCTCATTATTATGATTATATTTGTTTAAAATTATAAGATGCAGGTTTATCATGCAAGACAAACAATCTTCTGTTCATCAGTTCATATGACAACTATAACATAAATGCTGTCAATTCAAGCTGTTAGTGCTGAATTCAAATGCAACTTTATTACCGTTTACTGTGAGATGTTTGACATCAGAATTCAAACCCTAACTTTAAAGAGGGCAATGCATTTATTTCAGGTGTTAAAGTAATGAAGACATTTAAAACTCTTGGATGACATTTCATGTCATTTAAGGTCAAGATGGTCTCGGTCTACGGCCTATTTTTACATGCAGTACAGTTAATCTAACACAGTCATTGTAAAAGCAGTTATGTTGAAACCTGTCAATACTGCATGGGTTGCAAAGAATTATAAGCTAGAGGAAATGGCTGAAGTTATTGAGCAGTACTCTTGAGTCAGGCTGATATTACCCATAAATCAATGCAGCCTTAAACTCTCAGGTGTGTTAACTCTCAGGTGGACTCATTACAGTGTCTGTCTTTGATTAGTAACCAGTTTGAACTCTTCCACACCCAGCAGGGGAGTAAGTAGACATTCAGGTTGTCATTGGACTCAGTCAGCCTGCATTTCGATATTTATAACCGTAGAGAATATGAGGGAACACTTTTTTTTTTGGCATACCAGTTTCTTCTGTTTTATAAAGAAGCAGGAAACTTTCTCAGCTGAGTAACTTCCTTTTATAGAAATAAATCATACAAAGTTTAGCTTCAGTCTTATTGGACTGCGCTCACTTTTAAGTTGCAGTATCAGAAATGACAGTCGTCACCTCACATTTAGCCAAACATCTTGTCTTTTTTTCTTTCTTTAATCATCTCGGTTTGGTTTAAAACAGTCGCCTTTCAAAGCCATTCTTCCTTGAGACACTATCTGCTTTCAGGAGATCCGCTGTGCTGCTGTTTGTTTGTTTGTTTGCTAATTAAAGACTTTCTTGACACCTGTGCTAACTTTGCCCTCCCAAGAGTTCTAAAATGCACAGAACTGTGCACGCAATCACACACCGTCACTCATCAAGATAAACAGGAAGGAATGCGCGCACACACACACACACACACACACATTCCCCCGTGTGCAATTACTTCCCAGTTATTTACCTCTCTCCGCGCACTAGCTGTTTGATGGGCTGCAGGTAAACAGCAACGCTCACATCATACAAGACGAATCTGATGCCCCTGCCAAAGAGATGCCACACCATGCGTGACCCTGTCCGCTTCATGAGTCTTAAGACCACCCTTACACCCTACCTTCTCACCCAAATGCTTTTTCCATCCCTCAGCTCCAAGCAACCTTGTTATGAGTATCAGAGAGCAGTATCCATTGTTACAACGTGTATGTCATCCGTTATTGCTGGCTGATAGAGGGTGACGCTCTACCACAAAGCATCACCCTCCCACCGTCAGACGCAGATGCCAGTGTGGCTGATTTTGGGAATAAGGCGGCTTTGTGTCTGAAGTCATCCCAGTGGTGGCCCTCACGGCATCTGTTGATGCAGCAAGCTGAGTGATTGCTCCAACTGAAACATATGGATGAGACCTAGCAAGGGATGGGATGGTTCAGTGTTGCCACTGCAGCTTAAATACAGAAGAAGAGCGTGATTCCACATCCACTGGAGCACAAAACATGAAGTTCCATCACTCTTCAAAAAAAAGTTGCTGTGCTGGGCTGGCTGGTGGACCAGTGTGTATTTGCTGTTAACCAGCCAAACCTGAGGGCGGTGCAACTGGTTTCCACATGTGGTGTTGCTGTTGTTAAAGGTGGACTTGGTGGTTTCTAAAAGAAGTTAAAAATGAAAATAATCAATTTTGTTAATGTGTGTCAGAAATCTGTTTGTGTGTTATCGTGATTGCACATATTCCTGGTTGTGTAATATGGAAAAAGAATGGAATGGTTTGGGCCGATTGCCACATCTTAACACTCTCACAGACAATCAGACATGGATGGTGTATGCTCCAGCTGTTAATCATTTCCTGTGTTGCATTGTGTGTTTGTATAGCATGCTTTTATTTAGATGCTGATTGGGAAAAATCAACAGTGTTTGTCAAAGATCACTTACTGCACCTTTAAGAGCATCTAAAACCTGCAAACATCCAAAACATTTTAGTGTCCTCACCAGAAGCAAGATTATCAAAATCAATAAATAAATAATGGGAATGATAATTCCCTAATACTTTAATCTGATTGAAGGCAAGGTAAAATGAGGCTGGTTGAAGTTAAATATGTTTGAGTTTGGCTCAAAATGATGTGCAGAGATGTCAAATGATGGTGTGAGGTATGGATGGAGACAGTGACGCACAGTAACCCTTCAGCATGTCCAGCCGGGCTAATTGACCCCGGTTAGGCTTCACACACCCATCCGGGCTCACAACAACCCTCTAATTGCCATTGCTGATTCAGTTCTGATAGAATTACTCTTGTCAGTGAAGGTCATTATTCTCTGCCTCAAACTCTGCAGGAACGTCTCTCTTTTTCCTCATCCCTCTTACTCTTTCTTCCTTATCAGACTAATAGGCATATCATTCCAGAGCTTTCTCTTTCTTTTTCATTAAGTCCATGTGTGGGCGAGAGGATCAAGTTAATGGGTGATGTTATTTCTTACCGATAAAGTAAAATAAAGCATCTTTAGACAGTCTAGGCAGGTTTAAAGAGAGAGTTGTGAAATGTGTGTGTGTAAATGTGTGTGTGTGTGTGTGTGTGTGTCTCGGTGCATGACATACCTTTCATGAAGCACAAACACACATGTATATGTATACGTTACTGAGTCATATAGAAAACAAGCAAATTAATTTATCAACAATTACCTTGTTTGTCTGTTTTCTGTTTCTACGGAATTTTAGAAGAAACCTGTGGGACAAAGTTCATGCTTTGAGATCAGCAAGAGATCAGATCAACCAAATTCTAGAAGAGAAGAGAATGTTTTGTTTGATTATTACAGTCTAGCTCTGAAGTTGGACAGCAGTACAAGGACCTGTTAGCCATCACTGCATATGCAGTGTATTGAACGAGGCCTTTCCAAAACAGCCTCCAACTGTTAGGCCAGCAGGACTTTATTCCTTTCTGCTGTGCTTATTTCTTTTATCCCAGATGCATCTCACCCATGGCTTTAGCAGCATAAATAGTTGATGAAAAAAGAACAACAATAGTTACTTAAGGTCTTCATACAATATTTAATATACACACAGCGCTCTGCACAGACCGGAGAGAAGCAGAGGAATATTGTCAGCTTACTAGCAACTAACTGCCAGGGGAGAAAGTAATGAAAGAGGAACTTTTCCTGGTGGGGTGGGGGGGCAGTTAGATTTGGGAAGGATTTTTTTTAAAACGCTCTCAATCTTTTAAGATTTTAATTGGAGCCACTGAGAGATTGTGCTGCATTAATGTGAAGTTAATGCCAGGATGAAGTGGGCTAACACATCAACATTTTCCTATAACACAACAATCCTCTCCATTTATAGCACTGTGGGTTATATAAAATGATGGCACCTTTTTACCCTCATTGGATACACACTTTATTTTTTCAATGGTGAGGATTTTATATGGACTTTTGTTGTGTTCAAACTGGGCTAGTAGCCATTTCTATCGCTAACATTATTGGCAAATCTAACCCTCTCACAAACTTTTTAGAACTTGTAGATTTTTATTAAGCCATTATTTAGCATGTTTATTAAGCTGTTCTTTTGGGGGTCGTTGGCTGGTACCCACAATGTAGGTGCCTGTAGGTTTAACTATCCTTGTGGGGACTTTTAGCCCCTGCAATGTAGACAAAACGTGACCTGTGCACACACAAATGCATACCACACTGCTTCTGTTTGCTAGAATTTCGAGGACATATTTTTGATGTAACCCTCCAGTGAGCAGAGAGAGTGTTTTGCATGTTCACAGAATGATAAAAACAGGAGAAATTGTAATAATTACAGATATATCTATGAAGTAAATATCCAGCACCGACTGCATTGTGAAAATGTCAGTGTACACAAAGCCAGAGTCTCATGTTAATTTTTATTCCCAGCCCCACTCTCTCTCGCTATCTCTCTCTCTCTCTATCTCTCTTTCTTACTGTCCTGTTCTCTAAACCTTTCCACAACCAATTACTCAAGCAACACTACAAGCAAGCAGTGCATGAATACCAAATGTAGTGTAATTGATTACTTAATTTATGAAAGAAACAGTTTTTTAAATGCCTGTTATTTATTGCTCAAATGTTTACTCTGTTTGCCTGATATATGAGGCTTCATATGAGTTTGACGCTAAGGGTCAAACTCAACACACTTTTTTTTTTATCAGAACAGTATTGGCATAAGAAATACTAGCATACCACTTCAGACTAGGCTACCGAATATGTCTTCAAAATGGCGATATAACGGAAATCAAACTCTATGTCTTATTTATTCATAATTGCTTTAAAGAAATAGCAGAGGTTGTATCAGTTAGACATGTCTGCAGTATTTCTTCTGTGGGTATGACATTAAAGATGTAGCTGTGATATGTTTCTTGTTACTATTCATTGAACAAGATGTTAAAGTGAAATGACAGAGAGACTCTACGGGGAGTTTGCCATCATTGCATTCTGATGTAAACCTCGGGGAGTGCCTGGGAAATGCAAATAAAACACATTTGTATCAGCGCAATCTAGAGAGGACATAACAGCGAGGAGGCTGGATATGTAATGGAACCGTCTTCAGATTTCTTCCACTAAGGCACGGGTTGTTTAGCTGCTGGCCTCAAGACTTTGCCCTTTTTTGACCCTAGACTACTGCCTTTTTCAAAACTATGCCAGCTTTAATTTGCAGCTTTGTGCTCCTCATTGCTACCCATAATCCTCCTGTGCAGAGCAGGGCCCAGCCAATAGAATCTGTCTGACGGCTTCACTTGCATCACCAGAGCAGCATCTGATCTCGTCTGACGTTCCGTCATCTGTAGCAGAGAATGACTCTAGGATATTTTTCTTTCACGTACATTAGCTGCCATGATTCGAGTCTGATCAAAGGCATTCAGAGATGGGGCAGTGGTGTCTGGGTCCAGTATTTGTAACACCTAAAGGAAAGAACACTGAGTATAGGGTTGATTTATTATAATTGTAAATTATTACATTTACATTTATGCACGGGGAGACAATTTTATTTAAAGCAATGTTTTTATTTATTTACATTATTTAAAAAACTGCATTCAAGGTATGCAAAAATTAATTTATAGTAGATTTCTAAACTGATTTAGATTGACTTGTATGATAATACTACCTTAAGGTTGCACAGAAAAAAATGGAATCTCCTGATATTCTACCATGAATCATATAAAACCTACTTAACGAATCACTTCTGTGGCTGATTTAACTGGCTGTAACTTGCTGATAATCTCTGAAAGTATATTTTATGATATTGGAGGCCATTGTAGATTAGGGCTCATTTTAGGTCAAGCCTCTACTGTATACTCAAGATTGATCATCTTGTTTCCTGCCCTCTAAATGTCACAGTATAGACCTCAGTAAGTAACTGCCTCTTCCTCAGCCCATTGCTTTCTCATCTTCTTCAGTGGTCATCTTCGGCAGTCAGACATTAGGGTTTAATCACAACATCTGCAGGGGTTTTAGAAGGTTTAAGACCAGCCCCTTATCTAATGTTCTCCCATGCTGCTTTGCTCAGCTCTTCTCGAAGCTTTGAAAAGAAAATGAAGACGCAGCACTTTTCTTTAGGACCAACGGTCACTTATAGATGGATATGAACATTAATTAAAATGATGTCATAATCTTATACACAGCTAGAAGTCTTTTGGAAGCAAAGCCGGGATGGTCATTAAATTACTATTCACAGTTGCAAATGTAAAATATCTAATGAAGACGGTCAGATTTATATGGACATTAAAAGTAAGCGTCTACATCGCATGAAACAGGAGGGACTGATATTAGCAGATTAGCTGCAGAAGTTGTTAAAGAGGAGATGGCAAGCAAACTTTCTATAATGACTTTGCAGGGTTCAGTTTTAGGCATGGGCAAGAATGAACATGAATAAAGATATTGTATATTATAATGTCTAGTTATGGAGACATTCTCACAGATGCATTTAAACTTGACCATCAGCCCACGTTAAATAAATAAATGCAGCATGGTTCTGTTTATAGAGGCCGGGTTCTTCAGAACCCCAGAACCTAAAAGAACAGATAACAATTAGATTTTCAGTGCTGCTTTCTATTTTGTCTGATACCAACTGTGAGAATCATTGACTTGATGATAATCTGTTAGATTTATCGATTTCTCACTCAGAAGTCAGTTTGCTGCTATCATTACATTTACATTTATTCATTTGGCAGACACTTTTATCCAACACTTACAGCTTACAGTGTATTCAAGCTGTACATTTTATTGGTTTGCATGTTTCCTGGGAATTGCAGAAAGTTAACAGTAGGTTGGCTGATCTGCTTTTTGACTCTTATTTTAATACTAGTATGAATAAGATAGCAAAGCATTTGAGGTCAATGTGTAGTGTAACAAGCATTTATGTGTTTAAGAAATTCTGCTAAGGAGGGTTTAGTACAGATATGTTAGTTATGTTAGTTGAAATGGGTTTTGCTGTTACTATGATTTATAATTGTCAGAAACCATTTATCACCATATCACAGGTCACATATTTGTTCATTGAATGCCCTCAGTTGCATGCAGTCAAGTATTCCAAGATATTTCAGGTCCCTGATCTGTTACACTAACAGTTATCGGTTCACACTGATCGCACTGTTAAAAGGTTTCATAACAGACAGATTTGGCAAATATAAGTAAGATCTGGGATTGACAACTGTATTTAGTCAAAGTCAACTGTATTGTCAATTCTGCTATATGTACAAGACACACAGAGTATTGAAATTATCAGGCGTACAGACTGTTATATAACAGCTTTGAGGCTAAAGTTCAACAAATCAACAGTGACTGTTGATTATTTTTAGTTTTAACTCCGTGTAGAGCAGAGCATTTGGGTCAAACCCAGACCACAGATCTGATGAAAGACAGTCGTGACAAGTCTGTGCGTGTGTCTATTTTACAAAGTTTTGGAATTATATAACTGGCTTCAGACTGGGAGCAAGACAACAAATTTAAACTTAATAACTCCAAGCTTTTAATAATAAAATGATTGACAAATTTCAAGATAATGGCTTTCTTCAAGATAAATTCTTACTGGAATTTTTATGCAAACAGCAAATGTAAGAGGTTCTTGCACCTTATTTATCAAACCGTATTTATTCATGAATAGTAAGAAGTTAATATTTTCTTATTTTATTAGCGCAGGTTTAATCTTATCTGATGAAAGAACACATTTTTGTACTGGTAAAATTAGTGTGGTTGCACAAACTTTGAGTCAATTACATTTACATGTAATCATTAGCAAAGGCTTTTGAACAAAGCGACTTACAAATGAGGAAAAGCACAGGCAATTTATCATACAGGAACCAACACTGTTATCAGTACCGCAATACCTGCAGTAATTTCAGGAGTAAATCAGAGCAGTACAAAATCTGGAGCAGCGGATATTTTTTGTTGTTAATGGTAAGTTTCTATATTTATGGTTGTAAGTGAAGTGTGTCTTCAGACATTTCCTGAAGCTTGTATTGGTTTCATAAGATCAGCTGGACATTGATGACTCCCTCCATTACAGCAGGGGAACAGGAGAGAAGGTTCCAGTAAACCATCTCACTGACTGTCAGAACAGGAGGGAATTTGGGGAATATGGGAATGTGTTGCAATTGCAAGGTGCTGTTCCGGGGTCAGCTGGTCGGTGGTGCGAGATCAATGACAATGTAACACTGGCCCCTTTGGATGGCTGAAGACCACGTGAACTGCCACAGTCAAAATAATCTGTATAGTCCAATTTTTGTGAAAACAAAACTATACTTTGATCTCTGGTTGGAACTATGACAAGCTTGATCTTAATGCTAAGATGTTTAGAAGATGGGTGGACAAAGATCCAAGCTGATACGATGGGATCATTAGCTGAACCGGCAGCTGGAGGTCTGTGTTGTCTGTGGGATGATCTGGAGAACAGGTGTAGTGTGTTGAGGACAGGTGACGTGAACATAGCTCTCACTAGTCACGGGGTTGCAGTGATGGATAGCAGGATGGTCTCTGTGGAATGTCTGCTTTTGAAGCCAGACTGTTTGTTTGCATTTGTTTCCTGGATGATAAAACAGTTGAAAATTAAAAACCTTTCAAAAGTTTTTGACAGGAAGCGAAGAGTGTCTGTTGTTTATGTTAGCAAAAGGTGCTAACATTATTTCAAACAGAATGTTTTGACATTTATTTATTTCACCCAAATATTAGGAAGCTACAGAGAAGCAACTGGGTTACTTTTGAGACAAACAGAACCATAAATGTAGTTATGAATAGCACCGTCACTGGACATGCCACTACCATGGCTGGAAACTGTGTTGTTTCTTAGGGAAGCGTTTACAGTATGTTACAGTCTGTCCTGATGCTGTAATACAGCTGAGGTCATCAGCAGTCAGAGATGTTGATGATGTCAGAGATGACCCTGCATGTGTCTGAATCGCTGCTGACCCTGCCTTTGTAGTGAGTAACCTTATGTTCCGTCAATCTTTTAACACTGTAGGCGCCATGCATAAAAGAGTTAGAATTACAGCATTACGTTAGATTTAAAATTGATTAGATTAGAAATCGAGTTCTGCCGCTTTGCTTTAAAGTTTCAAACTACGACTAATTGGAACAGAATTTTCTGTCTCTGTAGTAAAAGAGAATCACTAATTACTTTAATTCCATCTTGCCAGAATCAATTGAACATGACGGCAGACATTTGCCAGTTTTTTACACGGCACTACGATTGTTAAACAGTGCGACTTGTATAAACACTAAATCAACTTAAAATCTCACCTATAGACTACAGGCACCAGGAGCTCCCCTGAGAAACTCTGCAATTATTGGATCACCCAGTTTTGTGTTGGACAGGTCTTACAATAACTTAATCAAAAGGTGTTCAGACATCTAACCTCCCCTTCACGTTTTCCATAAATATTCCCATTAACATACTTTAGTGAAGTGGCACTTAAGGACCATAATTAGTTTTAAATTAACACCAGCATGCCCATCCAAATATAATGGGCAGGGGAGAAGGAGAAATTAGATATCAGTTAAACCAGTGGCGGGTTAAAGACACAGTGTCTTAATTCTCTCATTTTAGTCAATTTTCTGTCACGGATCAGAGGTGGATTCAATGAGTGTTGCATCACACCAGTGTCATGTTATTAAATATAAAGCCTTTTGTAGGAACAAACATTGATCTAATATCTTAAATATTAAAAAAAGATCAACTGAATTTTCTATTAATCCTGAAAATTGGGCATTGATGCAAAAAATGTTTTTATAAAATGCACTTTAATTTTATCAGTTCAGTGTCCTGTTTCAGATTCTAAAAGGTTTTGTCTAATTAACTGATTAACATCAGTTGAACTGAATGTATAAAAAAAATGAATTGGCTTCAGAATGCTGTGTGAATGGGATGCAATGTGAAAGTAATCAAAAGTAAACATGCAGGAATGCACCTATTTTGTTTTTACACAATTAATTAGACAGAAACTGCCTGTTTCTTACTCTACCTGACACTACATTTACAGCTGTTTTCTAAATTGATTATGAAATGGGTGGAGCCTAAACAAACGGAAACTGTTGATGGAGTTTTATTCACAACATTATCTGCTTGAGCATCTAGAAAATAGCTCCCATAACCCCCTGAGACAAACATCAGTGTTGCTGCAAGATTTTTCAGAAAGCAGCTTCTTGCTTGAATAAAAGTGCTATTAAATTAAATACAAGGACTGAACCAGAGAGACGCATTATGGGGGATAGATAATGCCACATCACAGTTGATAAACTGCAATCATTATGGCAACTTATGTTTCCTCAAGTCAATTAAGCATTAGATTTCAGTTGTAAAAATAGTGAACCCACCTCTTGGTCTGCATTTAAACACTTTACAATAAGTACAAGTCATTCATGCATTTTTTTTTCTCTCAGTTAGTAAAATAAACGATGAGAACACCATGTGTTGTTTTGGTACATCTTAACATTAATCTGTTGTGAGATATCGCTGTGTGAAATCTACCAAAACAGAAATGATCAATTGGGCCGCACTAGAATGTTAAGTGAAAAACAGTACACATGATATGAACTCTCTCAGCAGGCTATCAGGCAAAGTTAAGTGAACATTTGATCTTTTTTACAGTTCACACAAAATAGAGATGAGAACTGTGTTCTGGCTTTAATTACAGACTTTGTTTCTACAGAGAATGTACACTGTGTTCTAGAAAGTTTATGTGCTAGTTGTTTAATACCGATGATGCTAACCCAATGAGACATCTTTTGATTGGATAAAGTGATAGTGTTTATGATTTTATACTTTTTTAAACTGACAGATGTTCATTGCAATATTATGACTTTATGATTTTATGTGTTTTTATTGTAATAGAAATAAAATAACTTAATGTACAAACAGAATATATTCTGTTTGTACATTTAGTTATAATAATGCAGCCCTTCTGTTAATTTACAAGTAGTAACATAATTGGAGTTAAATATGCCTTAAATACAAACACAAACCATTTCTACTTCTGACTATTTTAAAGTTATTCAATTTTGCGTAAACCAATTTTATTTATTTTTTTTGCACTGAAGTTTCAAAAAGAGGCTGTTCGCTCAATAATAACTTCAAAGCATAAACCCTGAGGTTAAAAATGCAGCACTTACAACCAAGCAACGATTAGCATATCAACATTATTTAGGGTTGCTGCCTATTCCCAAAGCACAACAGAGAGACATTCCAATCGTCGGTAAATCCCACATATCATACGCTACAATGTTTACAAACTATCAGAACAGCATATCAGCAGGTATAGTAATAAAACGTTAATTCAGCCTTCATAAGCAAACGCATTCTGGGAGACACAATTCATTAATTCTCTTCTGCCAAAACTCTGGGCTGCATCTACAGTATAAGCACAACCTTGGTGAGATGAGAAAATATAAGAAAAATGGGGGAAAAACAACATTGTCCCTTTGCTGTAGATCAGTGATGGGAGATAATTAGTCTCCATAGCTGGGCTGTTGTGACTGGCTACACATGTTCCAGCTGTCACAGGTGTATTCCGGGAGACGGAGACACTGACAGCCATGACGGAACCATCTGGGCCTGTTCCTATCATGGGAGGATGCCTTGCCAATGACGGTCTATCGTGTGTGTGTGTGTGTGTGTGTGTGTGTGTGTGTGTGTGTGTGTGTTCGGATTGATTGACTTTACATCTATCCCTAAAGGACCTCGTGTCAAGAGAGTCCAGGCTGACTCAGGCTTTGGTAAAGTAGAATCTGTGGTCTCCAACTATATGTATGTGTGTATTGTCATTATTGTGTATTGTGTGTATGGCATTGATATGCACTTTTGGCAGATTTGGGTACCTAGGGTAGAAACATCACTAAAGGTTCAGGTTAAGAGAATTCAACTTAGGATATGGTCTAAAAGACTAACAGTGCAAAAAATGACTCTGTTGTTAGATGTATCTAGTTGTTTAACCAGGTTGTGTAGATTTTGGAAACCCCACAACAGAAATTTATTTATACTGCAAAATATAAGAATAGTTATAATGTAACAATCTAGGCAATGGCTCTAAAATGCACTGGAAACTTTTCAATACTTTATATTTTATGCTCTAAAAATGCATAAGAACTGTACAGGAAACTGTATTTTGTAATAAAATCATAAACTATAGTGTACCACCTGGATGATTTTATTCAGGGTGCTAAACGTAGTGGCTATATAAATATTCTTGCTAAACAAAAACAACTGGTCAGCTTAACGGGCAATTTCACTGTGTAGTGAAATTGTGCATTTGTTGAAGTTAAGATTGTAAAAAGTTCCTACCAATGTCAAAATAAAGGCTAGGCTATTGAATTATAGCATATTTCTAGCAATGCAGTGAGAGCTCATTTGTTTCTTAGCATTGCCTTTGCAAAATTGATGAGTATTGAACAGTGGAATCATTTGTTCAGCATTGAGACAATATTGAGCAGGCAGTACAACATGCTCTACATAAACCGCTGGTGATTTCCATGTTCAAGTACTTTGGTAAATCAAAGTGGACAGTGTGATTTGCGTTTGAATTAAACTCAAGGAGGTTCTGGTTCCCTCTTCACATGCTAAACAGCTAGCAGCTCCCACAGGTTATAATACAGTGTCTCTCCCTCTCTCTGTCTCCTTTTTTTCTTCCTCGTTCCTGCTGCATCATCTTCCTCCCTAAGCAGATGTTATGTGTTGCGAGACTGCTAATCAAAGACCTTCAGTGTGGTTTCACACATCCCATGTCAGGAATAAACATTGCTGGCCCTCCAATTTGCCTGCTGCCTTCTTTAGGCCCCAAGAGCCTATCGAGAAAAGAGCCTTTCTCACACCGACACAAACACTCTTCAATTTGCATCTCTTCCTGTGTTTTATCACCCATGCTTTGTTTTGGGCCTTTAAACCTGTGTCCACTCTGCTGTGTGTATTTGATGGTAATGAGCCGCACAATATGAATTAGGCAAGTAAATTAAAAACTGTTGCTAATGGCAAATTAGCCATTTACTCTCTGCAGCTGTTATTGACAGCTAATTTTAACAATGGTGAAATTAGCATCCGATAAATAAGCTGTCAATGGGCACTGACCTCTGCTGGGTTGTCACTTGGGTGATCTAGAAACAGATCCATCTATTAATCAATGTGTGTAAAATAAATGTTTGCTTAAAGGCCAGTTTGTCTGATGCACCTAATTAATTAATTGCTGAACCACGAGAGCCTGTTATACACTGCAATTCAAATTCAAATCTGAAACCAGTGTATATAGATCTATAGGCAGAACTTCTTTGTTTTTCAAACCTGAATTTTTTTTTTCTTTCGTCTGCTGTCATTTGTGATCTTTCTGAAACCGCATGAGCGCCACATCTCCCCGCCTGAGGTATTTACACACACGGCCTAACTGCCATGATCCTTTAATGCAAAAAGTGAATCTGTGATCAAATGTTCTCTGTTCTTTATGACTCCAAGGGTCTCCATAATCCTAGATTTGTTCCATATTTTTCCCACTCCGGTGAGGACCCTGCTCTCCGTGGCCCCACCATCACATCAAAGCATTCCTTTCATGCATGTTTTGAGTAACTAAAAAAAGGGGTGAAAATCCTCATGTATGTGGCTGAGTGTATGTGAGGATGTATGTGAGCAGTGATGGTGGCATTGCATCACTTGAAGTCTTTTCAGTATTGGTTAACGTTATCCAATAGTGTGTGCTGCCAAAATTACATCAGCAGTGTTGTATTTGCAGTTTCAATGGAAAGAACAAGTTATTGCATTTTATTGAAGATTCTCAACATTAGAATTATAAGATTCTATCTGCATCTTGACCATTGCACTTTAGTTTCATTGTAAGCACACAGGCCACATACAATACAGTATGTGTGTATGTACAGTATATTCCCTTATTACACCTCAGTGGTAAAGAGAGAGAGGGGGAGAGAGTGAGATAGCAAATGAGAAGGAGCACCTTCCACAGTCGACTTCTCAGCTTGTTGTTCTGTGACTCAGCGGATTCTTCTTGCTTTTAATCACATGCGTCCCCTGAGCCGCTGTCTCAGAGAAGCAGCTCTCATTTAAAGCAAGACGTAACACTTAAAATAGTGCAACAGCAGGAAGCTCATTTAAACAGTCACTGTAAGGAACTGCAGAAAGCCTCCATATATCTCCCATACTGCAAGAATATTTTCAAAAGCATATTTTTCTTCTTCTCAGTCGTTTTTGTTGTGTGTAATGAGTTTTGGAGCATTCACTGATTGGCGGTAAAAGTTTTTGGTAAAATTGATTTAAACTCAATTTAAACAATTGTTATTGTCTGAGCTCAAAACTGCTCATTGCATGCCAAAGTGAGATGGACATGACTCTCATTAAAAATAGAATGTCTGTTTTTCCTCTGTTTGCTCACACAGGAACATTGGGTAAACAAAACCCGGTCGCCGAGTTTAGACATCAGCTTCAGTTATCATGGATCTTTTGTACCTTGATGGCGAGATTAAATATAAATAACCCCCTGTATTTGTATATTTGTATTCAACGGTGTGTGTGTGTGTGCGGGTTGTGTATGTGTGTGTTACAGTGGCTCCCCCTGCAGTGAGCTCTCAGGAGAGATGCTTATTAAAGCAAGCTGTCAGTCAGCCTCTCAGGGTGCAGCAGGCCCTGATTGAGCCATCCATTATTTACTCAGCCACTCCGGTGGACAAACAATCAATTATTTCAATGGGAATTATCCATAAGCCTCTTTGAATGCAAAATACCTGAATGTATGTGTGCGGGAGTCCAAAGGGGAGAGAGGAAATGAAAATAGACCCCTTCCACCAAAATGAGGATAGTTTTAGCCAAACCCTGCTGCACACTTGGGCACATACAGACGTACTCATTTCCCTTCTTTCAGCAATAAACAACGGCACATTGAGTGTATGGTAATGGCCGACACGCTGAGACATGGCTGGAGGTGCTTCATTATTCATATTTTGGGGCGATGAATAATCAGATCCTGACTGATGAATGGTTTGAATAAATCATGAGATTGTGATTAGTTGGAATGGGACTGTGGTGGGCACAGTGATGGTGGGGACCACGGGTGGCAGGGGTCACCTGTCTGTCACCCAGGTACACCCAGGTAGCTCCACTGCATGCATGTGTATATATGTGTATATATATATAAAATCGTACATTGTGTGTGTGTGTGTGTGTGTGTGTGTGTGTGTGTGTTTGTTTGTTTGAGCATGCATCGCTGGCGCTCACATGAAAGGCTTTGAAATTACTTTTATCTCCACTTCAGCCAAACTGTATTGTTTTTTTTCCTCACCGTTTAAACAAACTGCCCAAATTTAAGCCTTACACAGCTGAGTCCATGAGGCATAATTGCAATAATTGAATGCTTTCTGTTTTTCACGGACATGGCTTTGAAATATTGAGGCTTTATTAAGATGGTCAGCTTTTTAGACTGTTTCCTCGCAAGCATCTCAAATGATTTAAAGTAAGTAACTTCATCTTGAACTAAAATGAAGCGCGCTAAAACTAATTATTGTGTGTGTCTGACTTCATTTCTCCTCTTCTGGCCTGTTTATTCCAACATCATGTCACTGCCGACGGAAAATCTCATACATCTTATAATCTTCACAACCACCTGACAGCATCAAAGAGTGCTTTAATTTTACTGCGTAGGCACGGGCCCATTCACTCCTCGCAGGTTCCTGGGGGACTCTTAGTGCCATACAGACCCGGTTTTCAGAATTGCATTTGATGTAGATGAACCATTGCATCTGCTTGCGCTGCTTTGTGGTTCTGTTTAGTGGTTTCCGTGGGCGTGTCTTAATTTATGTGCATTCATGTGTGCATGTGCATTTGCATGTTTATTTTAATTGGTTTGGGTTGATCAGTGTCCTACTGGTCAAATGAACACAGAGATGTTGTGTTTGGCTCAGAGTCAGAGATAACAGCTTTAGTTCAATGATCAGATTGATGGGTGAGGTGGGGCTGACTGGAACGAAAAAAGTTATAATCTCATTTGCTTAGCTTTCCAGTTCAGTCTCTCTGAACTGGCAAATACCATGAAAACAACAGCACAGCTTTCAGTTTTCAGTTCTGTTATAGAGACCTGACACAAGAAAAATGCAAATAGAGACTTTAGATTATGTAAATATGCAAGCATGCAAATATAGATGGGAAAAATCTATTTGACTGCACACATCTAAAAATGTAAAACTCTTCAAATATCTACAGAGTCTAAAGCTTGTTTTGTATGCATGGCTGTGTTTAAAGCATCAAGGGCTTTGTCTTGTAATGCCTAGTTTTTGAGAAATTAAACAATTTTGTTCATTAATAGTTGATTTAATAATGATTCTAAATCTGCAGTGTGTCATTTCTGCACCACCGGCAAACAGAGATGCAGTTAACTGTTTACAGACAGATTCCAAACACCGTCTGTGTTTTTCACCATTTAAACAAACAGGTGGTCTCACCTGCAAATGCAAGGTGCCATTTGAAAAACACTTCTTATATAAAGGGTTGGTTTAATGTGAGGCAAATCCTCATATAAGAAATATTTATACTCGATAACAGGCTATATTTTGCCACAATATTGACTAGCAAGAGTGGTGTGTGTTTGGAGGCTGATGTAAGACATCCATACTTCTCTTATAGCTGTGTACTTCATTCAGGTGGCAATCAGGCTGTGAGGAGTCAAGGCCTCATTCGTGCCTTAAGGACCCTTCATCCTTTCCCAACCTCTCTCTCTCTAGCCAATGGCAGAAGGGTAGCATGATGCAATCTTTATCGCATTTGTGCCTGTGAACGTACGTAATCTGTGCCGATAGAATTTCAATCGAGTTCCCCTAATAAACTTTATATTAACAAGTCTATTTTTACTTACTATTGATATTTCTAGTTAAATAAGCGTGAGAAGATAACATACCAGTTACATGATAGTCTTTACCGCACATAATTTGATTCCTTTATTAGCTAAAAGAAAACTGATACTTTGTTGCATATTAAAGGAGACGTTTAACAGATGTGTTGGAGCAGATTTAATATCTCTTCAAAGCCCACGGCAAGTTAACAATACATATACACCCTTTGGTTATGTAAAGGGGAAAAATTATAATCGAATTTTGTTCAGTTTAATGCTTCCCTTCTCCTTGAGGGTAAAATAAATTGAAATAATCTTGCACAAAAAAAAATGATTAGCGGTAAGAACCCTTGAGACACGATAATCAAATTAAAGTTCCCCTGCCACTAACCTCACTATCTTATGGATGACAGTATATTCACATCAGTAAAACTGGCTGCATTAACCAAAAACTGAGAAATGGCACATTGTTGATGCTGAGGGATGGGCTGGCTCCACCCATTTGTGTTTGGGTGGGTATTTATCAGGGTTAAAGGTCATTGTGTATCTGTAAATAATTGACTAGTATGGACCAGTATCATAATTGACCAGTATAGAAGATTCTGTCCTAATTGCTTAGATATGGTTACTCTGCAAAAAAAACTGTTTACTTTAATTGTAATTTCTTTAATGAAGGGCTGTCCTGACCTTCAGAACATATAATCTGGATAGAACATAATGCCATGCTGCTTAATTCATGGATCCATCAACTTTTTTACCTGTTTAGAACAGACCAATTGATAATGCTTGAGTGATGTGACAGCTCCTGTTCTAACATTCTTATTTAATAGCATGTCATCAGCGCAGAAACATGAGCTCAGTCTCATTATTTTGAATGTAGCGATGATGACGGAGTCACAATTGATGGATGGAGCTCTCTGGACAGTAACGGGATGTGCGGTTGTTTAAAATGGGGTCACCGTCAGGTGAAGTAACTCAGATGTGAGGTTGACCTCTTTGTGATGTCACTGCCACAATATTTGAAACAATAAGAAATTTGGCAAATCGTATTGATTGGCCGGCCAGTAAAATACACTCTGTCACTGCATGAAGGTGGAAACATCTATCATGTAAAGGTCTCGTTTAGATGTCAACAACTC
>JBAJNP010002987.1:0-43041 GCA_036877545.1 Yasuhikotakia modesta | reverse complement strand
ATCAGTAATTGTCTTTGTTTTTTGTTTAAAATGACTGTGGACCATGTTAACACAAATACAGAATTATTATATTATACCTGTGTTATTTTGGATGAAACTATGGTTACCATGGTACAGTTTTGTAATTGATGTTAAAGGCTTTGGGGTGGAGAGGGCGGCACAAAATGGCCGGCATTAGGACCTCAGGGAGAAATAGGGAATCGCTCTCGTTGTCAAAGGAAGTTTGCGCTTGGGCAGCATGAGCACTAAACTGCATTACACTACGGACAGATAAATCAATAATAACCTATTTATTTATACTAAAGCTATGTAAGTGCATTACAGTAACGGCCCATAGCATGACTATGAGGCCTTTAAACGCATACAGTCAGCTATTATTTCAGCATGCAGTGTAACACAAAATGGCTGGCTTTAGGACCGCTGCACATGCGAAGCCATTTACAGTCAGATACTTCTGTCCACCCATCACAATCGCTTTATTTTAACAATACGCCATTGCATTACATTTCACCAGTATTTGGGGAAAAAGTGTTCATAACGATACCCACCCCTTTGTTGTGTCAGATCGGATGATTGTCGCTTTGAAATCTTTGGAAATGAATTTCTACTCGTTCGGTCTCAGACAAGGGTCGGCGGCTTTAGGACCACGCCGACATTATCCAGACAGCGCGGAGATTCGAGCCTTCATGACTTCGTCGCCAGCTGGGAAATATCTAAATATGATCTGAAATTATAATTAAAACGCAAACACGTCCCTGCTGTTTTGATGAATTTACCCAAGTGTTTCTACGGACTACAATGTATGGTGAGTAGACAGACTGGGTGGAGAGAAAGTCGTGGGAGGGGAAATTATGCCCGCTTCAATATACGTGGATGTGCGATTGTTTTGTGCATTTAGACAGTTATATAACAACCAGTACGAATAGGATAAAGAAAATAACAGCGAGGTGATGTTAAACGGCGCTTTCAAGTATGCTTTAATGCTTTAATCTACCCGTATGTGTTAAATATAGCTGCTTTTAAACCTCCAAAGTCGTATTTGAATACAGCCCGGACTAGTTTCGCTGATGCACATTTCCTGTTCCCTAGCAACAAGAGCCGGAAGTGAGTCGAGTGGGATGGGGATAAGACAATTGGTGAAAAAGGGTGATGAACACGCCCGTCCTGAAACTGAAATAAAGTGAAGGGAATACCAACGTCAAAGCACGTAGGAATACACCAACCTTAAGTATGTATTTAAAATCTATTAAAAATATATATACATACATTGAGCATATTGATTGGATTACACGTAGCCGCAGTTGCTAGACACGAAATGCTAGCTAGCACACAAAGCTATTAGATGCTATTGCCTCTCCCATATGTATTTTAATCGGCTAATCTAAACATAATTGTATTATTTTATACTGTTCAGGTGTCTGTTGGATCGTTTGATTTAATATCGCTGTCGTGAATGTGTTTTATGTAGCTAGCTGTTAGGCTAATGCATTGAATAATTGTTTACTGTGTAAATAGAGCTCTATTGTGTGACAGTATGTCATCTGGCCGCTGAAGTTGAGCCTTCATGCGGTCAGTTTGCGGCAGATTCGCCGTGTCAGCGTTATTTATTGGATGATGTTTGTCGTTTAAAGTTGTACATTACGATGGTGAACACGAACTAACGATTTAATGGGTTTTGATGGTAATGTCTTTAATGCTGTGTATGCGTTTCATTGCGGTTAAAGTTGCATGCTTGTACTCTTCTGCTGTATAACAGCAATGGCTGGTTTAAACCTTGCTGGTATTATAGTGGTGATGTTTTTTACTTAGAAAATTGCGATATAGTCTTTGTCTCATTTTGTATTAGTCTGTCGATGGAATGAAACTTTTGTTAAGTCTTTGCATGTTGTATATATGAAGCACAGTACTTGCCTTAAAGTTTAAACGTGTCGTATTTTAAATATGCATTTGTTTGCATTTGGTTATGTAAACTAAATAAGAGTTTTTGTTATCACTGTCACTTTCGAACATGTAAATGGTTTCTTTTTATGTTTGCTTTTTGTGATTATTGACTTTCTTATTGTGCAACTGCCCTGTGTGGACTTGGTAAATAACATATGGGTATTTCTCTTACAGATTCCCATCCAGTGCCTGTGTTCTCACCCTCATCCCAGTTTAATTGCATATTTCCCATGGAATGGATTAAATGTCTTCTCAGTTAAATTTTTAAATGTTGCCTTTACGTCCAGATCCCACCAAACAAGGCGATTTGATAACAGTGAGGGCAAGGACCTCACCTTTGCTGAAAGGTGTGTCCCTCACTGCCATTCAGCCTGGCTTTTGTTGACATTTCTCATGCTTATTCTACATCATTTTGGCTATGCAAGAGCCAGGCCAGCCCTGAGGCTTTTCGTGTAGGCAGTGTGTAGCATTTGCAAGCATGGCCGGTCTTTTGGAGCATGCAGACACTTTCCATGAATCAGAAGAGGAACGCAGGTTTAAATGTGAGGAATGTGGGCGGGGCTACAGGCATGCTGGCAGTTTGGCCAACCACAGAAAAACTCATGAGATTGGCTCTTTTCAGTGCCATATATGCTCCAGGAAGCTCTCGAACGCTTTGGCTCTGAAGAGCCATCTGCGCATCCACACATCTAGAAAGAAATATTCTTGCACGGTATGTGGAAAGGCTTTTCGGCTGGCAACTCAGCTGGCCACTCATCAAAAGGTCCATCGCAATAAAGATTCTCAAGGGAGGAGCAGAACAAAAGATTATGCAGAAGGTCATATCGAAAGTGATTATAAAGTTGATGATTTGCCACATTTAGATGAGGTGGATTTTGACATGATACCAGATTTGCAACCAGACATGAAGTTGAACATTGCGCCCATAGGCAGCCTTAGCAATGGTGCCGCATCAGAACACGTTCCAAGCTCTGCAGGAAGTGACACGTCTCCAGCTGAAGATGAGGCTGGAGACCGCCCCTTTAAGTGTGACTTGTGTGGCAAGACATACAGGCATCACGGAAGCCTGATAAATCATAAAAAAACTCACCAGATGGGAATATTTGAGTGTCCAATTTGTTTTAAACAATTTAACAATCTTGCTGCTCTTAACAGTCACCAGCGAATCCACAGCAAAACCAGAGGTCGTTCCAGTGCCCAGACCTCCAAGGCTGATCTCACAGACTGCAAGCAAGAGCTAGCCTCTCCTGTTATGCCACAAAATGGTAACGCTAATGTCAATTTTTGTCACCTTTGCCAGGTTGTATTTCCAGATAACGATGAGTTTCAAAATCATATTCTGTTGCACAACTCCTCCTCTGTGTCATTTGAGTTACCTGCAGGCCTGTCGGAGGAGCACAATTTCACTTACGATAGCGTTACTCAGTCCCCAGTGTCTTATACTTATCCCCCTTCCAGTGATACTCCGCCATTGCCTCCGTTACTCGATAAAGTAGATTATGACCAACCAGAGGGGCCAATGGAAAATGGTCATATATATGTACCCAATTCTTTTGATGAAAATTCATTGAATATACATTCTCAGGGACAGCCAATGGCCCTACCATCAGAAAACCTCAATGAGTCAGCACTGGTTGCAGATAACATCAAAGTGGAAGACGCTGACAGTTCTGATCGCCGTTTCAAGTGCCACATCTGTGGCAAAAGCTACAGGCATGCAGGTAGTCTTATAAATCATAAACGCTCCCATCAGACTGGCATCTTTCAGTGTTCCATTTGTCGCAAGAACTACCCTCATCTGGCAGCACTGCGAAGCCACCTTAGGATTCATAAAGGCAAGCCCACTTCTTTGCTAGCTAGTTCTGAGGGTGACTGGCTTTCTTCAGAGCCTCTGACACATGAAAACCAGCAAGGCTGCTTTCCATCAAATGAGGGAGATGTAAGTGGGCTGTTAGGCCTTCCTCAGGATCTGGTAGACTCTGTGCAACATACATCTGATGAGGAACATGCAAGTGCTACTGAATTTTGTGAGCAGTTTGACAATTCTTTCCCAGAGGACAGTCCAGTGCACCTACCTCAAGATGAAGACCTCATGGAGAGGCACATGTGTGCAGACTGTGGTAAGACATTCACTGATATCGCAGGAATCAAGTCACACATCTGTCCGCTTCTGAATCAACAGTATCAGGCCACAATGAATGGCTCATCTGGTAACATGGACTTTCACGATGCAAAGCATGAACATTTCTTGAGCGAGTCAGAAGAACATATGGGCTTTGAGGAACACAGTAGCTGTGCAGCTGAGGCCTACTTCAGAGAGCAGACCTTTCACGACAACATGCACATGCAGATAAGTGACACTGAAGGTAAGGCTCAGTGTGAAGATGAGGAAGAGGATGATGGAGAGATGTATCAGTGCTCAGTGTGTGGGAATCACTACACCAGCATGCGAGCTCTACGCAGCCATCTGCGAGGTCACACTCAAACTCATGGTGTATCTTCAGCATCCGGGCCTCCACCGTTACCCTCCCTTGAGGTAAAGCAAGATGAACCCATTGAAAATCAGCAGAGCGATGGCAGCCTGATCATCTGCAGCACTTGTGGAGAAAGCTTCACAAGAAAACAGGACCTACAAGCCCACCAACTCTTGCATGGTAATGCGGAAGTTAACCCACCAGAACAATATGTCATGGACAACCAGACTGAGCTCAAACCAAAAGTGGAAGAAGAGAGTATTATTTGTGGGAACTGTGGTATAAGCAGCAGTGATATTTATCATCTCAGCAACTGCACAGGAGACAGAGATGAACAAGAGGAGGAGAAATGTGAGGAGAAACCAACTGTTGGAGGTATGTTTCAACATGAACTTCTGCAGGAGACCTTTCATGATGGAGAGCGACAGTACAAGTGTGACCAGTGCGGCCGTTCGTACAGACATGCTGGGTCGTTGCTAAATCACAAAAAGTCTCATAAGACTGGAGTGTTTCGTTGTTTTGTCTGCCAAAAACGTTTTTATAATTTGCTGGCCCTCAAAAATCACCAGAGGACACACTTCGATGTTAAAAAGTAAGTATTAAGTATCATACAATGACTTGTGAATGTAAACTTTTATTGTCCTCTAGTTTACGCTTGTACTTGTTTATCTGATTTCTGCTTTTTCTCTTCCAGGCATCGGTGCACAGAATGTGGGAAAGCATTTAAAATTCGTAAACAACTGCTGAACCACCAGAGAGTGCATCAGGAGAACAAGGCTAAGATTGAGGAGCTCAACAAACAAATTCAGACGCTGATGCAGATGAGTGGAAATGCTTCAGGGAGTGGAATGCAGGGCAGAAAGAGAGTCAGCAAGCGCCGTAAGCAACGACATGCCCTAAGTAGTGATCACCCCAGTCAAGAAAAGACTGTAAACCCCAGTGACCCCCGGCCTTTTGTCTGCGATCAGTGTGGAAGAAGCTATCGTCACGCAGGAAGCTTGGTCAACCACAAGAACTCACATAAAACAGGTGAATATTACTGCGCTCTGTGCAACAACACATACTCCAACCAGTTAGCAATGAAAAACCATTTGCGGATACACTTTGCTGTCAAAAGACACCGTTGTCAAGACTGCGGGAGGGCGTTCAGGGGAAACAAGCAGTTACTCAACCACACCTGCTCACCCAATAAAAAGCTTCGGGCAGCGAAAGGAAAGATCAGGGTTTTCAAAAAAGAAAAGGATTTAGCATGCAAACGCTGCTCTGTGGTGTTTCTTGATGCAGAACAACTTGCAGGACATGCCTGTAGCAAACAGCACAGTTCTGGTTCTGACTCTGCCCACCCAGGAAGTGCAGATGCTGAGAGCGATGGCGATCCCACAGAAAAAGAAGAACGGCCGTTCAAGTGCAACATTTGCGGCCGCAGTTACCGTCACGCAGGTAGCTTGTTGAACCATAAAAATACCCACAAAACAGGCCATTTCACCTGCTCTTTCTGTGCCAAGCCCTTTTCCAACCCCATGGCTTTACGAAACCACACTCGCATTCACACACAGAAGAAAAAGTATGTCTGTCCCACCTGTGGCAAAGCTTTCCGTCTCTCCAGCATCCTCTACAACCATCAGAAAATCCACGCCCGGGGAATCGCCCATTACAGCTGCCAGACCTGTGGCAAGAGCTTTCAGGGGAGATCTGGACTAAAGAGGCATCGCTGTTTTCGAAATGGCAATTCAAGCTCAGCTGTCAATCAAGATGGAGACAAATGCTACACGTGAGTTTTGTTTACATGTATTTTTCCTCCTTTTAAACATTTTCACTCTATATCATTGAACATTTACCCTTTCTAGTTCTTTTCATCATTTTATTATGTTCAACACGCTTGTAGATAATAATTCTATATAATATTATTATAATATACAAATAATATTATACAGATATTATACAAAGTCCTTTAATTTATAGCACTTCTGTCATTTTTTTGCCAATACTATATTTTAAGTGTAACTGTTTAATTATAAATTTTGTTTACTTTTAATAAATAAGCCAAATGTTCTGACTAATATTAATATTAGGAAGAGAGACAAAATAAAATGTGACACTTTGTGTGTTGTTTTGTCTTTGTCAGGTGTGATCAGTGTGGGCGCTCCTACAGACATGCTGGTTCCCTTCTCAACCACAAGAAGACCCATTCGGCTGATCTTCTGCATTGTTCTCTTTGCCTCAAAACCTTCACCGACCCTCTGGATCTAGAGAGCCACTCTCAAATGGCCCGCCACTGCTGCCCAGACTGCGGGAAGACCTTCTGTGAGTTCGCCCACCTTCAGAGCCACATGGAGGTCCACAGCAAGAGCCTCCCCTACTACTGCAACATGTGTGACCAGAACTTCCCAAACCATGCTAGTTTTCAGCAGCACCAGGAGCTCCACGACAACCTGCAGGGCCAGTCGCACCATCAGCAAGGTATGCAGATGCAACAGGATTTGGGCTGGGACTCCGCAATGGACCATCAGATGGGAATTCAGAGCCTTCCAAAGATCGATTCAGCTTTCAGCCGAGTGCATGGATTTCCTGAGCACCAAGACCAGCAGGAGAGCAGTGAGGGTTGCAGCAGGGAGGAGAAGAGTCACGTCTGCGAGCACTGCGGACGCACTTACCGCCACGCCGGTTCGCTGCTCAACCACAAGAACAGCCACAAGACGGGATCCTTCTTCTGCTCAGTCTGCCAGAAGGAGTTCACCAACCTGATGGCACTGAAGAACCACCGGCGCATTCACACAGAGCCCAAACGCTATCAGTGCCTGGAGTGTGGCAAGGCTTTCCGGGTGTCCACCCAGCTTATCTGCCACAGGCGCATCCACACCAAAGAGAAGCCTTTCTCCTGCCTCCTCTGCGACAAGCGTTTCTCTAGCAAGTCCAACCTCCGCCATCACCAGAAAATGCATCAAAACACCCAACAGACTTACGAGTCCTCCTTCAACATGGATGCTAATGCGTTCATGGGACTGGGTGTGGACCCTTTCCTTTGAGGCCACACTCAATCTTGTTGCTCCAAGGGAAGATTTCAAAATAATATTCTTTTACAAGACTTCTGCTCCACCCAAGGCCCAATGCCAATAATCATAAAATGTCAGGTTTTCTGCTGTACTTGTCGAGACAGTGTCACATGCAGATGCTGATCTTGGTAGAACTTGCCTCCTGTATGGTTGTTTTTTCAAATATCGTTCTTTAAAGGACACTTAAGACTGGCATTGATAAGATACTACCTCCGGTAGGGACAGTAATACTGTAGACATTTTAGAATAAGTGACAGTGCCTGTCAGATTTTATGTTGTTTCATTTGTTTTGTGTCCCCACACAGTGCACAAAACCATGGCAATGTACGGTACTATGACAGGTCTCAGACTGAGGGCTTGGATGAGTTTCTTTCCAGGTTCTAACCCAGCTGCCTTTTAAGATTAGAGTCCGGCCGATTATTTGGTTGAAATCAATCAGAACTTCTTAATCAGAGGGGAACCCAACCTTGCCAAGGTTTCCAAAGTTTGCAAGGTAAAAATGTTTTAAAAGGATATGTATTATCCTTCTTATTGTTTGTTTTAAGAGCTTCCATTTTTTCAGGTTACTGTATTGCTTATTGTAACTCAATCTTAAGACCAATGTACACTCAATGTTCCCCATAGAGGATGACACTGGTAAGCCTGTTTAACAACAAGTAAACAGCCCCTTTCTGAAGCCTGTGCTGTAGAAAATATCAAAGATATTTATTTATTTAAAAGAACTATTTATACGTTACATTAATATTTGAAAGTTAAGCATATTCCTCGTCTTTATCACTGTTAAACGTGGTACACGATATGCATGGTATTAAGTGTGTGATAAAAACTAGATTGGTTAAATACTAGGTAGTTCATGGTTATAAACAGTTAAGAAATACCTCTTAAAACCATTCACATCAGTGTATTTAAAAGAACATAAATGTTTATTGCTGTTTTCTTAGCGCATACTTTTTTAACAAATGTTTTACTAGTGGGTGTATGTTCTACACAAAATATTTTCAGAGCACAAAAAAGTAATGGACTCAGAAATCCATGATCGGTCGGGCTCTATTAGGGCAGGAATTCACTAGATTAAACACTTTCCAATAGTTTTTTTTAAGATGCTCAGGTCTCACAACTTAATAGACGCAGTGTAAGAAAATGCAAATATTAGCTTGATGCCTGTTGCATCAAAACTTCTTTGTCTGTTTTTGATGCCAGATTGAATTAAAATGTGCCATTTGATATCATTGCCCTGTTCAGATTAAAACGATTTGTAAGATAGGTTCCATTTAAGCCTATAGATCAGTGCTTACTGATTATTTAAGAATAGAAGTTGCAAACCTTTATGTATTAATGGCTTCATCACGTTGGATAGAAGACTTGACGCTCGTAATCATTTGCATATATCCTAAACTAATACAAGATATTTATTTTTGTTCACAAGATCAATGTTTCTCTTTCTCAAGTAGGGACCTCGATTACCAGATGCTGTTAATTTGTAGGTGTTGATACCTTCACTTTCTTGAACTGAATAAACACAATATAACAAAGTTTACTGAGCGTTGTTTGTATCTGTGTGTTTTTTAACCGTAGAAAAGTTTTCCACAATTTTGCATATCGGAATTACAGTGCATTACTGAAAGATTGATTTAGAACATGCAAATTATAAATGAGTCAGTGAGTTATTTTTGTCCTGCTGTAATATTTTCTTTAAATGCAAGAACAATTTCATTTTAGCATGTTTCAAAACAGGCATAACAATTTAGTTGACAGGACAAACTGAAAGTAAATACAATATTTATCTCTTTATTGCATGTAATGCATAGTTTGCTCTGCAGTCTGGGAAAAAATAAGGGTAAAGGCAACAACACAAGACTGTGACAGCGGTGTGCATGCTTCACAGGTTCATGTTTATCTAGATTCTGCTCTAGATAAACTTCATGGTTTCTAGATTTCTGACAGACATATGGCAGTGACTCTCCGTGTATGAGGTACATGGGCTCCTGTGTTCTGCAATATTAGCCTGCAAGAAATCCTATTCTTGGTTGACAAAAATATGTCCAGGTCCATTTTTATACACATACATCCATACAGCATAAAGAGAATTAAGCCTATTTTCTGAGCATTAAGACTTCATTAGTTTCATATTACTCTTATACAGTCATTTACAGTAATACAGTATTACAATTTTTATATCACAAAAGTTTACCTTTGTTAACTTTTATACAACCATATGCATAAATACAATCACTGTTTAGGCTTAATTGCCTTCTAAATTTAACAATGCAGAAATTCTTAATGCTCCTAAATATAGACTTTGTTTAAAAGCTGCAATCTATAATTTTCTGTTATTGGGCAACATGACAGAAATGTGCTTTAAACGGTAGCGCTACCGTATACGGATTTCCAGTGGTAAGTTTATAATAATCATTTGTAATCTGAGATTCAATTTCTTGGGAAATGCTTGTGTGGCTTCATTTAACATAAATAAATAACAGAAGGAATATAAAGCAACCTGCAATTTTGTTTCAAACAAAGTTGGTGATAGAGAGGCAAAAGTTATAAATTGCAGCTTTAAATATTATTTTGTGACCCGGACATGTTCTTGACATGTTTCATAATTTCTTTACTCTTAATATGTTTCTGCTTGACATCTCCTTTCAAAGAAGTCACTTCTAACACTCCTCCATATCTTTTCTATATAAAAATATACATTTTCTAATGCCCATTGCTGGCTACACACATTTAAAACTGGTCATTTGTCCTGTCATAATGTTTTACTGAGCTAAACTGATTAGACACAAGAGATTAAAATGTATTGAGATACAAATGTAAATGTTACTCCAACTGTTTCATCTCATGAACTTAAAGGCAGGAAAATTTAGGAGTTTGTAATCAGACACCTGGGGTCCTGGGATCTGTTGAGTCTTTAAAAGCAAAAAAGGCAACAGGTGTCTCTGTTGGTCCTCTGTGTTCTCCATAATCTTCACCGACGCCATAGACGGGCTGTAATGCCAGTCATTGTCAGCACATTGTTGTAATAATGGCTATTTCTATACAGTGCATTATAAGACATTAAAACAACATTATAAAATATATAATTACACTGTACAAATGATGGATACAAATACATTCAAATGGCTATGTGCCACACTACATCTGTTTAGGAGGCATAACTGTGTAAAAGGGTCAACTTTGACACTACTTCTACTATATGCAATTAAGCTAGTTAAAGGTTATGCGTGTGGTACGTTCACAAATCTAACTAACTAACTAACTAACATTTTATATGTGCATAGTTGTCTACAATGCACTTGTTGCTCTCTGTTTTAAAGAACAGTGTAACCAAACAGTATTGCCATTATTGAAGCATATTAGGGTTTCAACACAGGACTAGAAAAATATGCTTTCCAAAATGCTCTCGAAAAAGGGATTTCACATAGCACCTAAGGCTTTGCAAACACGGTCTGCACACAGTGAATGGCGAGGTCTCAGTGCAGATTTGTGATGATACATGAACGCAAAACCACTGGGAATGCATTGCATAGCCTACCAATGAAATAAATAAGAAAATCAAATGCTACTCATAGAACACTCTGCGGTTGAGGTACCAGCCAATGTTTCATTAACTGGGGAATTAATTCACTGGAGTAACAGTCCATTTTCATATCCTGTCAGCTTCTGGTTCTGCAAAGCTGCAAACGTTTAGAAAACTGTGTATCAATAAATCGGTGTATCCAAACAATTGCTGCACAATTGCATTGAGGCTGTCATGCAATTATTTATTATTGTTACTTAATACATTTTGAGGCAAGCACATCACGTTTAAAAGTGTTGGGTATTGGAGCTCCTACCTTTTAAAGGTCCTATACTGGATAGAGGGGTCCGGTGGTCTCTTCAATTGGCTCTGAATTGTGGATATAAGATGTTCTGGTTATTTCCACACAAAGTTTTGCACACAAAGGACACAGTCAAAACAAGATGATGTAAAATATGCTGTTTTATGTGTATCAGATGTTAACGTCTCACCACGTAGGGTCCTCTTAGATCTGCTTTGATGTACCAGAACGCCTATGAGCAAGGCTCCAAAAACAATTACGGCTGCCAGCACAGACCAACTGGTAATTGCTGCCACCCTCCAGGAATCCGAATGCTCGGTGGGTGGGCCTTAAAAACACAGGACAATGTTACTGGAAGACCTCCAGCTTTTTGCTCTACAGCAGGAATCCTGCCACTCCCTCTCTGTACATAAGCTCTGACCGGCTGCAGAGCACGTCCACTTGTAATACACTCTCACCATCATAAACTATAGTGGCTTTTTGTGGTACACTAAGCTGGAGAAATTCTGCTTAACATGAGACTATATTAACAATTTTACAGATGTTCCAAGTTATGTTTTTATTCATTAAAATTTCAATATACTCACATGTGTCACAAAATGGGGTTTTGGGGTACTGCTTGCATGTAGAACAAGGTACACACTGTCCAAGATCTCTACTCCAAAATTCTGATTTGGAACAGCGGACTGAACCTGACAAAATTAAACAAAGAACGAACACAAAAAAAGGTGTCAAAAAGCTGTACTGCGTTACGGTGGAAGCTGACAAAATTATCTTTGTTCACACGGGTTCCTGATACCTTGGAGATGGGGTGGGTTTGGTGGGTTGGCTATGGTTAAAAGTTAATGTTTTGCATCTGACAAGAAGATCCAAGAGTCTTCTGCACTGTGCCTCTATTTCGTATGAAATGAGATGGGAAATTCCGTTCAAGTGATGTGGTGGTGAACTCGCGAGGAGACTATATTACTCATGCTCTGAGTGCGTAAGCAAGGCTGAGCTAACAGCCAGACTCTATCGCAGCCCCTGAGCGGGTGCAAAGTGTCCCATCGTGAGCACTGAGGACATGGAAAAGTGACTTTGAGAAAAAGTTTAGCCATCTGTCGGAGCTGGAGGGCTGAAAGTTATCCTACACATATGGCTCTGATTATCAAAGGAACATATAGGAAAAGCCGTAGTGTAGGTACAAAAGACGTGTTTCACAAACGCCCTGGGCTGTGGTCTACAGTGAGATAAACATCTGCACACTAACATCACCTGCAGCAGAAAGTGACGTGACTCCTGGGTGATTCTAATGAAGTCATACTGGCTCACAAATAACTTCCTTTAATAGCTGATCCATGTAATGTGAAGTTACAGTAAATGCACCGTTTGAGTTCATGTTAAGATCACTGCACTCAAATGCAAATGATTAGTCAAAACTTTTGGTGGGAAAGTACTGTAAGCCATAACTTTGTTTGTAAAAGAAATATTTACATATTTTGACCACACTCTGATATTGACCCAGGAAGATGTTTCTGAAATTTGAAGGATGCATAAAACAATATTTTGAAAACCTTACAAGCTGCATTTGAAATACAGTGAAATAGTGTGAGTCAGTAAATGTTAAGTTAATGGCTTACACTGAACGTAACTGTTATGTATGCACACTAAGATTTATGGGTATGGCCGTCTTATGGCTGATCCTGCATGTTGCTCCCATTATTTCCCAAACACGAGTTGCCATGGAAACGATGATGTAACTGAAATCCCATTTCTGCTCTGTCGCGCCTGCAGCCTTGAGCAATAAAGTTACTGGCATAATCCAAAAGTGCCTAAAACTTAACGTGTAAAACTTTCTGCTCTAACATGGAAACTCTTTACTTTCGGCAAGCGAATATTTAATATTTTATACTTATATTCTGAAGTCACAAAATATAACAAGGTGTTGTTTTACACGAAGTGTTACACGACGATGCGCGTTTTTCTTACGAGTTTGGGTTTTTCCCAAACATTGCCAAAGAAACAAAAGCAATGCAAGCCTCACTGATGGCTCATCTGGGAATCTGACGCCTCCGGTGCGGCGATATTCTCCGTAGGGCACAATGCATCCCATGGAGCGGGCGGGAGTGAAATAAGAGCTTAGGAATGCGGAACCGGTGGGACCGAAACGGGTGAAGGAAGCTGTTACGAATGAGACGGTTCATCGCCATGAACTCCGGTCTTTCCACATCTCCCCACGTTCATAAGAGGACAAGCGACAAAGGTCGTCTTTACTACCTATTTTATGTTTCATGACTGTCTTTCGTGTTACACTACATCCACAGAGTGGGAAAACCATCAGACCACACATTGCGAGCGCATGATTTACAATAAAACGGGAGACACACAAAGTTATTAAATGGATGAATCCGTATCTGCTTACTTGTATCCGCGTTTATCCCGATAACAACCGTGGCGGCCACTAGAGTAATCCAACACAGGGCACGCGTCATGTCGGGATCCGTAGAGCTATATATATGTGTGTATGTTGAAATCCCACAACGATTTCCAAAGATTAAAAGCCACAATTGGGTTTCTAGCATAGCAAAAGCAGTGCATGTGAATGGCCCACCCCTAACTTTCAGCCTTGTTTTAATAGCGCCCACACCCACGCGCTGGGTTTAACTCATCCGTGAGTCATTTCCTATGTACTGTACTGAGATTCAGTGGCTGTCCCAAAACCTACCGAGGTCCCTAGATAGACAGCATGTCTGAGGCGTGAAAGGCAAGGTTCCCTTGACTTCAAAACCATGCCTTGGTAGGAAGTTCACTAGGTTTTGAGACGCGCCGTTGATGTCTGTATTCACAGCACGACGCAAAGCTTGTTACGAGTAAAAAAGCCGTCATTGATGGAGGCTCACAAGTCACCCCTTCACCCAACAGTTTCGTTTCGGTTTTAATCGATACGTTTCCGCGAAAGACTAACTAATAACCCAACGCTCCGTTCATCGCAGCTATAACCTGTTATTGACGCACATGCTTGGTGTCAAAAACGTAAACAGTTCATGTTGAAACCAAGACAGCAGCCGTTTTATAAAACAAGACGAAAGATAGACCCCAGTTTCCCCGTACAAGTTTGTTTGAGCAAAATAGGCACATTAAAGTCACCCCACCCAACTACGTAATTTACTGTCTCCGGTCCAGCGGAGCAAACAACGGTTCTGTGTTTGGCAGACTGCGCACACAACGCAGACGCAGGCGGGAGGAAAAGCGGCACAGCGATCGTTAACGTGATCGGAGCACCAAACCATGAATAACACACGGTCCATTGCGCAACGTGATGGAAAATATTTACATGTACATTTCTGGGCAAGAGATTCGCAAGAATAAACGAATGCATATGTCCCCCCCCCCCCCAACGGTGCTGTTGCTGTGTCCTTTTGCAAGACGCAATACTCGTCTTATGCGTGTCTGAAGTCATCTGCATTTACTTAAGACGCATACATTGGGAACTCAATGTTTCTCGAGATTGTATTGGCAGAAAAACAAGTGTAAGGTTTCAGTCCACACTTGGACAGTTCATGTAAAATTGGAGATACTTTTGCACTCCGTACAACAAAAACATCATCATTAGGAGCTTATCAGAATGAAACGTCAACATTATCTGTCAAATCCATCTTCAATGCAAAGTCTGTGCAACATAAACACCAGACAATGGTTTCAACAGAGAACAGGCTGATAAGGAGAAACATTGCTTAGACACATTGTGTAATGTCTGTGATTTTAGTTGACATGAAATCAGAGTTCATGTAAAACCACTTCATTTTTTTAAAGAAAACTCTGCTATTTATTGATCTAGTATTCTTGGTAACTACCTGGTATTGGCATAGATATGTTTAACTATCACAGGTATATACAGCTTATACTGTCTACACATGACTCCGTTCAGACACTTTTAACAAGATTGTATTTATACCACTTTTGTATGAATGCACATTTATTTTCTTTCTAGCACTGAAAACAGCTACATCATTTACTGTGACTTTAAACTCCACAGCGGTTCCCAGATTTTTGTCATTATTTAAAAATCATTGCACCACAATCCATGTTTGTCATCAGCCGATCTCCCGTCTTGTACCCATTACAGCTGTTTATTACTCATTTTAAGGGCTTCGGTAACACTGGGTGTCACCACAGCAACCAGCTCTTCATCATAACTGGATGGAAATACTGTACCTGTCACATCTGTCCATTAGTAACCGTAGAAACTGGCTCTTATGTTCACTGGCTAGAGTTACTGTATGACTTAATCAAATAAAGCTTTACTGTCAAAATTTCTGTGAATCGCTATAAAGGTGTGTGTCATATTATGGGCAGTTATGACATTTCGGAAACTTGGTAACATTTTCTTTTTTTTATGATGATTCAAGAACATTTTCCAAAAAACAAAGAAAATACACTGTAGAACAGAACACAGGAACAGAGAGACAAACTCAATGCATTTTTCAGCAATGAAGGAGCGCTGCTTGTGTGCTATAGACCATAACTGCTTCGTTCCGTCATCAGAAATGTTTCCATTCTTTCACTGTCTGTTTGGTCACCGGCACCACCTCTCACAGATGGGAGTGTAAATGGACCTTTAGAGCATATTAAAATACCACAACATGGTGAGTCCACTTTAAACCCTTCTGTTCTCACTAGATTCAGTCCGTCACACGTTTCTGCTAAATTAGGTGATGTAGATTCGATGGAAGTCGTTGGCTCCGAACGCGGCGTTGCACTTGGGACACTTTCGCTGGCGAGTGTCGTAGCGTGTCTTCAAGCACTCGTAGCAGAACACGTGGAAACACTTGGTGAGGACGGTCTCCTTGTCCCGAGTGTTACAACAGGGACACCGTAATTTAGCCTGAGGAGAGACACATAACACTGTTAACACAGTCCTGCTATCAATTTATTCAATTTAAAAAGTTGCTTTTATTAAGCTACACAGTCAAAAGTTAGGCCACACTTCACCAAAGGGTTTTTCCATTTCATTTTATATGAAGGCCTTCAATTAGTTACATAAATATTAAAGTTTTAATAGTAAATATTAAAATAATAGTCAATAAATAATAAAAAAAGTATTTATTTAAAAAATAAAAAGTCAATAATATTATTTTATTTAAATATAAAAAATTATTTAAAAAATTAAAAAAGTTTATAAATTATAAAATACACACACACACACTCACACACACACACACACAAATGAAATGGGTTAATGGGTGAGTTGGATGTTGGACTGGATATTAAAGGAAAAGCAGCCAAACAAGTGGCCAGCATATGTGAACTTTTTAAGAAACATCCCAGTTGGATGTCTTAAGATGGTTGAGAGAGTGCCCAGAGTGTGCAGAGCTATAATCTAAGCAAAGGGTGGTGACTTTGAAGAAGCTAAAATACATGGCAGTTTTTATGTATTTGGTCACCATGTAATTCCCACACTTCCATTTCTATTACTCCTTAGTTTTGATAAGTTTACCAACTTCTCTTTTAATTGTAGAAAACCTAGCAATAATAAAGAATGAGCAGGTAGGTAGTTTGGCGTACGTCACAACAACAGTTTCAAAATCTTCACCTTATACTGATTAATTTCTTCCTGCAGAATCTCATCAGCATCCGTGTACACCTCCACCTTCTTCTGCTTCTCCAGCTTACGCCGCAGCCTGGACAAGTCCTCCTGAAAAACCAAAAACGTACAAGAGTTCCCCACACAGTTCTTGCTCGTTTTTTGGCAACACGTTTAGGTTCCCAGTACAACAACACGCCTCCGTACCTGCGCTTTCTTAAGGTTAGCGCTTTCCCTCTCGCGGGCGGTGCGGTTCTCCAACACGGATGCTTGGATCTCCTTCAGCTTGGTCTGAGTGTGCTCCAGCTGAACTTTGAGGTCCTCTGCCAACTGGGCTGCCTCCACCGCCTGAGCCACAGCAGAGAAAAACAGCGGCATGAACACACATCTGGATACAGTGGCTAAGTTGAGTCACAGTCGTTAAGGAAACAGAACAGATGTGGGCGTGTTTGATCTCTCCGGATTTACCTTGCGCTTGTTCAGCTCTAGGGCTTGAGTGCGCAGCGCGAGTTCCTTCTCCAGCGCAGCCAGCGTGCTCTGCAGGACACCCTCCTTCTCCTCCAGTTTCTGCACCACCAGCAGCTGCGCGTCCACCTGGGAACGGCCGTAAAGAAATTGCGTCAGGATTGCGAAAACAGAACTCGTAAATTATTTTTACGTGCAAATTTTCTGCCTCGTAAAGTGAGAGGACCTTCAGTTTTACATTCTGGAGACTCGCTGACTGCATGAGAAAGGTACCTGGGTTTTGAACGTGAGCACCTGGTCGGCCAGTTCCTCCTTCTCTTCCCGCAGGAGCTTGTAAATTTGGTTGGATTTGATTCGCTCGCTCATCAGTTTGAAGTTGGCATCATCTTTTTCTCTGAGCTGCTGCATGAGTCTGCTGTTCTGCTCCTGCATGTCTTCAAACGCCTGTCCCGTCACGTCCATTTCACTCAGCAGGGCTTCTTCCTCCTAAAACGACAACAGTAAGGCTGTCAGTTAAAGTGATAGTTCACCATCACTTCATTCCAAACCTTATGAGTAACATATAAGATATTCTGAAGTATGTTGGTAACAACGGTGGCCAAACAACGGTGGCCCACATTGACTTTTATTGCATAGGCATAAAACCACCAAGACATTTTTCTAAATATCTTCTTTTGTGTTTTACAGAAGAAATAGTCATACAGGTTTCTCTATGACAAAGGCTCTATCGACCTACAATACTGTGCACAAACTAAGACTCATGCAGACCATTCTGCATTCTCCAACAAACAAATTCAAGCATTTCAACCAAGATTTTGGTTTAACAAACAGACCTGTTTTGTAGCAGCCAGTTTCTTCTGCAGGTGTTCAATGGTTTCCTCAGCAACACGTATCTTACGGAGGGCGTCTTCGTCCGCCAACTTCTTGCTCTCCTTTTTTTCACGTTCCTCCAATTCTCTCACCCGCTGCCTCAACTCTTCCACCTGCCAAACAGCGTAAACACCAGCAGTTAGTGAAGGAACATCTCAGGAGAACTGCATGATAATGAGTCAAGCAAACAGAGGTGATGAGCGGGTTCGCGTACCTCAGCTTTGGACTTCTTCTCTGCTGCCATCAGCTGAACTTTGTCCCGTTGTTCTTTCGGGGCCGATTTGTACATATCTAGCAGAAGTTTCATTTCCTTTTGAGACTCCTGAGCTTTCCTGTTTGAAGACACAGATGATGCATGCGGGTGAGGTGACTCAGATCAGAAGTTCACCAGCGTTTTACAATGAGGTGATATCATCATTGGTGGAATTGGTGTGTGTAACACTGCACGGCAGCAAACAACAGCAGCCCAAAAAGCAATAAAATACAGAAGCAACCTGGAAACAACAATTTAAAAGCATAAACTGCATAAATTTATAACAACTGATCTGAGGTGAATTTTTAGACTTTTAGACTCTTAATTCAGTGAGTGCAGATCGACCTGATGTGAAATCTGACATATGAGACGTACTTCAACTCTCCTCTCAGCATCTTCAGCGTGTCAGAGTCTTTCCTCTTAAGCTCCTCACTGCGCTGTCTCTCTCGTTCTCTTTCTCTCTCCCTCTCTCTCTCCGCCTCCCTCTCTCTCTCCCGAGCTCGCTGTCTCTCCAGCTCTCTCCTCCTCTCTTCCTCCTCCTCCTGGTCTTCATCTTCCTCCTTCTTCACCTCCAGTCCTCCATCACCCATGCTCTCTTCCAACATCAGAGCACCTGCGTCTCCACTCTGGCACTTCAGCTGAAAAACGACAAGAACACCGGAGGAACATTTTAACTGTTTTAGGAGAAAAATATTTGGTGAACATGAGTTTATTAAATTAAAGCAACAGATATCATGTACAATATCAAAGGAAAAAAACTACATATATATAATTTAACATTTTAAAAATATATTTTTCATAAAAAATAAAAACATTAAAATAAAATGTTAAATTTAATATTTAAATAAAATATTTATCTTAAAATAAAATTAAGACACTTATAATTATTCTTTTAACTCTATTTAAAAATGTCATTTGTATTTCTCTAGTGTTAAATCTGGTTTGTAGCATTACTAGACCTAAACTCATAATGATGAAGCTTTTCTGAGGTAAAAAGAAGTTACAATTACTATGCAAATATCAGCAGAAGGAATACCTTGTTTATTTCCATCTGTGTCTCACGTAACTTCCTTTTGTATCTCTGCACATCCCCTTTCAGCTGGTGGTTGTGGTTCTGTAGACTGCTGATTAAGTGTCTCATTTCTCTGTTTATTGGGCCTTTGAAAAATGGGAGGGAAAAAGATTAAACAGACAGAGAGATGGTGATGCAGATAACAAAGACACTGACAGACGTTTCAGTTTATGGTGTTTAGTAAAGGGTGAACCCCGGCCAAAACCATGAACAATCAGAAGTGATGACAGGATACTCCACCCCCACAGACTTCCTCTCTGCTGCCATGGTTACTGTGAAACAAACGTGCTTTGGGAAGTTCACGGCTCAGGAATCTGACCTACGCTGCCGGGAATGTTAATCTGTCCCCCGAGGCAAAAGAAAACCACAAGTGCCGTTACCTGCTTGCTCATTGGCTGCAAGGTTCTGCTCGAATTCGATCCGTAGCATTTCGTATTCCTTCCGGACCTGGGCCAGAGTGTCTTCTAGCTGGATGACTTCAGTACGTAACTTTTTCTGGAGAGACAACTCGTCACTCTATAAACAGAGGGAATGACATCCAAATGTTCACAAAAACATACTCTGATATCCACAGTTAAGCTGCCAGGCAATAATTTGTGTTCCTTAATCACCTCCATGTGCTCAATCTGGCGCAGGTGAGCGTTCTTGGCAGTGAGCAGCAGAGCTCTGGCTTCATCCAGCTGGGTCTTCACACTCAAAGACTCATTGTACAGCAGAGAAAACTGTGATTGGAGGCACTTGTACTCTGGTGTCTCCTTCAACACCTCCTCTGGTATGTTCCTCAGATCCATCTACAAGTGGATGCAGAGGTCAGCAACAGGTCCAGAAAAAGTGGAAGTTAAAGGCCTTCAAAAACCTCATGGGTTTTAGCAGATTTATGCTTTTTAAATTTACAGTCTTTCTGTTTCATAAAAACATACCAAAAATAATGACTCATCTCGCACTCAGAGCCATTCTGAATTGTTATCCAATCAAACACTCCCTTCAATGAAAGCTTCTCTTCCCTGGTACCACCTAGTTTTTCCTATCACTAGCTAGTAACAAATCATGGCTCACAGCTGTAACTTCCTAAACGCTTGTTTCAATAGGAAACACATTATCAGAAACGTGGTTCACAGCTGTAACTTCATAAACGGCTTCAATAGGAAACTGCACTTTTCAAATGACTTCATGAGGTTTTATGATTTAAATCAGGCAGATGTTTTCCGCTTCACCTTAAGTTTCTCGCCCTCCCGGACAGCTTCCTGTAGTTCTTGCTGTAGTTTCTCCAGCTCAGCCATACGGCTGTTGGCAAGTTCTTGGTTCTGCTCCAGCTCAGCATTCAGAGACTCAAACTGAGGAGAGATACTTGTTACACAAACTGACAGACCTACAGGTACCTCATACAAAACTGAATGATTTAAGATCTGCTTTACCTTTTGTATACTAAGGGTAATTTGACCACCAGGTAATCCACCGGAACTGCCAGTAGCATGATAACCTGAATTAAGCTAAACATAAAAATAAATAAAATGCATTAAGAAATCAGATAGACAGTAATAATCTACATGAAACCTGTCTACATGTTATCATATAACATCACCGTACGTTTGCCTGCAGGTTTTATCTCTGGTCTTTAAAATACAGTCATTACCGCGAATGACGTTTCACAAAAAAAATGCAGTTATCTTTAGTTGTATAATTTCCTTTCTTACAGGAAGTACTGATAGACGAGCAAACAGCACCTCACGCATTGATTCTACGATGGATCATAAATTGCAAAACAATTCACAGAACTATATTATGTGTGAAACCAGAAATGATCTTACTATGGGGAGTTAAATAACATTTAGCATTACAGCACTACAGTAAACAAACAGGATAAAGGACGTTTTCAGAGAAGACAGGAGGGCTCACCTGCTCCAGAGCTTCTGCTAGATGTTTGTTTAGCTTCTGTTCCCGCTTACGAAGCTTCTCGATGTCCCACTGTAGGTCCTCCACGGCAGTTTCCATCTCAGACACTTTGGTCTCCGAACTTGTAACTTTATCCACTAGTTCATTATACTGTAAAGACAAAACCAACAAACATCACATCAACACTCTGACCTAATATAACATATAACAAATACGGTATTTAAAGAACATCTGGTTAAGTACCTCCAAAGACATTTTATGGTGCCTCCCTTGTAGGGAGGACGCGAGGTCTTGCAGCCGGCTGTTCTCCTCCAGAAGTGTGTGGTTTGTGGCAATTATCTCTCTCTGGCTGTCATTGTCACAGACTGATAAGAAAAAGTGCACAAGTTCACTCTTGGTTCATGCACCGATCAGTAAAGTGAAATTCAAAAAACGCATTTTGCGTATTGCACATTAAACCAAAATGTATGCTTGTTTCACCGGCGGTTTGCGCTCTAGCGCAGAGCTCGTCGATGCTGCTGTGCAGGCGGTCAAAGATGCAGACGATGCAGGCCACCGCCCCCTTGCTGAACTGCATTCGGTCCTGCAGCTGCAAGGTGAGCTCCTCCTCGCTGCTGTTATCCAGAGTGGCTAGGAAAGCCTTAGCGCTCTCGCTGAGAGGTGGTGGAGGGGGAGGGGCTACAACACAGACCATCACATTAAAATAGTTAAAACAGCTTTGGACAAGTTCTACATAACCAGCACTGTTATGATCACAACAGACATTGCAGTTCATTTGTCACATCAAACAGACATCAGTGCAAACAAATACTGTCAACACATACTTTTGCACTTATCAGAAAAAAAGTCACAATGAAATACTGTGAGAAAATGAACATTTAAATGAAAGTAATAGCAAAAATCTTGGTTACATTGTATTGTGACAGCCAACTGCATCAACCAACTCTTACTAATTTACTAACAGAACTCTTAACTTATTAAGTTGCCTTTTAGGTTAGGTTATCAAAGTTATAAAAAGTAACAGTAAAGGTACACACATTTTAGAGGTAAAGGTAATAAATAGGTAACAAAATAAGGCAACTAAATAAACAAAAGGTAAAGGTAACAAAATAAGGTTTTCAAACTATTTCTATCTCTATTTTAAAACAGAAGTTTATGTGATATTTGTTTATATGGCAGTTGATGTAGAAGTGCATTAGACTGTGAGAGTTTACCAGGAATCCTGTCCTCCGCTGGTTTCTCAGGAGGCTTCTCCTCAGTGACAGGAAGCTGCTCCTGTTCTTTCTCCTGAGCTGGTGGCTTCTGTTCCTCCTCCACCTCCTCAACTGCAGGAGGAGGCTGGGGCAGGCCGTCTTCTCCCTCCAGTGAAACTGGTAAAGGAGCGGGAGGTTCAGGAGCCGGTGATGTGGCAGGAGGTACAGGCTCATCTGCAGGTACAGGAGGTGTAGCAGGAGGTGGGACGGGTGCGGGGGCATCTTTGGGCTCCACACGCTGCAGCAGTTCATGAATGTTTTCCTCCAACTGTGTGACCAACAAACAGACACTGGTTTCAAATTAGCATCTAATAGCAGTCCCTGCAATGGACGTAAATAAGTAAAACACTGAAAGACAAATGACTGGTGAACCTGAGTCCAGCAGCGGTTGACTATAAGCAGGGTGGTGTCGTCGGTGGCCTGCCTCTTCTCCAGTTTCTCAATCTTCTCTCTCAACTCATCCTCCAGTGCCTGTCTCTGTTCAAGACGCTCATACAGCTTCTTGTTCTTGAACTGAATGACCTTCATGTCCATCTCCTCCTGCACAAACCGTAACAGAGTTGAAGGCTGTCTCCACACATTATATCTAGATAACGAAATAGAAACGAAACTAACCGTGGATGAAACTCCTCCGATGCGAATCGGCTCTATGAGAGTTGTAGTGGTCTTCTCCTCTTTTTTAGACTTTTTTTCGGGTGGGCCAGGGGGACTGTCACCCCCCGAGGGCCGCTTCCCACCCCCAGTGCCAGACATCCTTCCCTACAAAACATATTTCAAAATAAGCACCCAGTTTATATCAACTATTATGTAGCTATTTTCTATTGGCGCTATAATTGACCAAGATAGTATATACAGTCATATTTGTGAAGGCTAATGCTGGAAACGACTCCGACTGAATCTACGTTTAAAATGCATTTGAAATGCGAGACATAAGCTTCACAATTCCCTCAAATATCAACCTGTAAAGCTATTCTGGTCGTTTAAAACACACATTTTGTTATTAATGTCGGCTACCGATGGCGCATTAACAGTTTAGCTCACGAACGATAGTAGCTACAAGCTAGCTAGCTAGCGCGCTAATGCCGTCAGAAATAAGATGTTCTGCATCATAAATCACATCACGTTGTAACCACACGCATAAAGTCATTCGTCAACGTTTTAGGTCAGTTTAGTTTTGCATAGTAACGTTTAAACATTTATATAGTTTTTATTTTTCCTGCACATAGAAACAAACCTCCGTGCGCAGCAAATACAGGAAGAAAGGCGGATATGTGAAGATGGAGACTGCAGCGGTCTTATCTTTTAAAATAAAAGTGTTAGGCATGAAGCGGATATATGGCAGCTTTAATGCATGGGTATAAGGCCTTTGTGTGTAGAACTCGTACCTTTTTTTGGACATTTGTTGTAATGAATTTGCTCGAAATTACTGCGTTAAATTTGAGCTCTTCAAGCGGCAACCGCTCTTACGTCACTTCCCTTAATGCTTTTATAAAATAGGTTTTTCCAAACGTTGGTCTTATCCTTATTTTATTCTTTATTAATTCTTTATTCATTATTTCAGGTATTTTTAACAGTTTATTTCAACTCTTTTAACTCAAAGAGACGCAGCTTCCTTTATCATGAGAAAGTCTCCCTCGTTTTAAGTTGGGAAAACTCAGTTGCTAGGATACGGTACCATACAAAGCAACACAGGCAGATGGTTTTAGTTTAATGCTTTTTTTTTAAACACAAGATATTTTCAGAGACTGTAAGGAATAACACGGGTTTGCTGCAACGTGTTAGTACTTAACAATGAAGCCTTTGGGGGAAATTATGGTAAGACATGCGATGGCCAGGTCAGCAATACATTTCCATCTTATAATGTTTCATCGTTTTTTAGTAATTGCAATATATTAACAGGCACGACAGCCTCCAAGAGCTAAAGTGTTGTTATGGTAAGAGCCTTAAAATAACCAATACATATCAATCATAGCCAACCAATGATCAATAAGTAATGCTGCTGTTTGGTTTTGTAGGGCAGATCTAAAACCCAGTGATATAGAAGAGATTGAAAAGACCAAGTCCATACCTGAAATGGAAAGGTTTGAATGTTATACTACTTAACACAGATTAATCAGATTACAACAATATAATGTAATGTAATGTAACATGTATTGCATATTTTTGACTAAATATTGTTAAGATTAATAAGGTTGTTTATTGTCCGATATGTGCCCCACATCAAGTTTACATGAGTGCAACAGTAGATTTAGTTGCGTTTGTTCTCTGTGAGAGAGAAACAAAAGAAACCCTAACTGACTCAATAATTGATGCCTGATGGTAAAGAAATGCCTGACCTAACATGAACACACATCATCTGCCTGTTTCCTTTAGGATTCTGTGCCGTACATTGGTCTCAGATGTGCCTCAGCCGAAACAGGGAGTCCTGCTTGAACTCTACAGTAATCTAATGCTGTTCTGCAGGGAACAGAGATTCAACAGGGAACAAATTTCCGTTCTCCTTTCCATTATGAAAAACGTGCATCAGTTTAACATAGGTTATTAATCGTTTAATTGTGTCTTATTCATTTGCACAACATCAATGCATTTTAAATAAATTAACTGATTAATTCTCGCTATTTCAGAAACGCCCCTTAATAACACAGATCAGTGCTTTACTTACTACAGTGAACTTCTGCTTTGTCATTCAGTCAGAGTAAGTACATTATATATTTGTGTACAGATAATAGCTTTTAAAAATGTTAACATAATTTTAGAGCATAAAGTTTCTTTAAAATTCTTTGTTTTTCCCTTATTATAAACAGAGGCCGCCTTTCAGCATTGACCTTTTCAGCTCAGATCAAGTGACTTCGATTTTATTAAATTTTATGAACACATATATGAGACACTATTTCATATACAAGTACATTTTTACCCCAGAGGTGTGTATGACATTAAAATAATATTTAAAAAAGGTTTAATTTATGCTGTAAGCAAAATTAAATTTGTGTATTAAAGCACCTCTTTGTCTTGGTAAAGGTATATTTGGACTTATCCTTGTCGTATATTGGAATACCTGAGAACACAGCTACAGAGGAAACTGGGAAATCTGGTAAAATTATGTATTTATTATGTATCCATTTGATACAGTACTGACTTTTATTTATATAGTAAATAAATTTGTATCATAAAGAGAGGGTTGAAGATGAAGAAAGAGAAACTGAAAGGGAAACAGAGTTAGAAGTTCAACAAAGAGTTGAATGAAGACAGCAGAAACAACGAAGGTAATATATTACTTTGCTTTATTAAAACTCTTGTTAACACAAATCACTAAACAGTACGAATGTTTTAGCTAAAAGGCTAGTATTGACAAAACCAACACATTTATAGGTGTATTAAATGTACCCAATTTTTTGATTATGAAATCATACAATTACATGCACAGTGTTTTATTCTGCGGCAAATATTTTTGACCATTTCCTTGAGTTTATATCTATGATGGTTTACAAACATTTTGCTGCCATTGTACAGTATGTAGTTCTAAATCATTCTTATAATAAAAAGCGGTAACTAATATTAGCACAAATCTGCAAAGTCTGTGAAAATAGATTTAGTTTTTCGTTCACATTTTATTGAGCTAAAACTTCAGTCATTTAGATGAGCATAGGCACGTTTTTACATCTCTTACACTTACATAATCAAACAAGAGATTACATATTTCATTATACTACTATTAAATATGTCAATCTTCATTTGTTTGTTTTTCAAGGTACTCCAAATCAAGAACGTTGATTGAAACTGGTTGCAAGAAAGTGATTAGACTAACATTCAAGTTAATATATAAGAAAATATATGTTGTAAATATATATGTGTTCTGTCTTTAGTTACTGTTGCACTGAATGCACTCATTTTGTAAGCAATACATGTGCACACATCACAGAGGAAAAGCAAATGACAAAAACACAACAGTAATTATTAATATTATTCATAACTGTTGTTTATAATTAGTACAGTACCTTGATGATGAATGCACAATTTCTAGTCAATTCTGTTAAAAGGTTTGTTGTAAAACAGATGTAAAAGGAATAATTTCAAAATAAAACAAAATACATTCACACACATTATTGTAACGGTGTAATTATAATTAAAATAACTATCACTAGGGTTATACAACTGTAATGCTATTTTGTAAGTAACTTTTCCTATGTATGGTCTACATTGTAAAATGTTCCCTGTTCTTCTACGGTTTAGTCTGGAATAGTTTTAGAAAAATCAGAATGGTATGAAGTTACAATATGAAGTTACAGTTGGATTCCAAAAAGAATTCATGTTAATTGAACTACAGAGCTCCGACTGGAAATAAGATCTGTCCAATCAGATTATTCCAATCAGATTGTTCTGAAACTCTGTCCAATCAGGCCATTGTGATCACAAGAACAACTTTCAGTAATCTGGTCCATGATATCAGCAATACCAGATGATAACACTAATGGGTAATATATGCTAAAAACAAAAATATTCAAAACATCAAAACCAACGAGAAGTTAAAGTGAGGTTACGTTTGAAACACAAAAAAATAAAAGCACCAACTCTCAAAGGAGTAGCTCACGCAAATAAAAACGTTTTAAAAACCATATGACTTTCTTTCTCACAGTCATCTCGCAGAACGTCTGTGCTGGATTTCCATACAGTGAAAGTGAATGATGATCAGGGCTATAAAGAAGAATACTCAAGTTTTTCACTGAATAATCCCTCAGTTTGTTTTGCACAAAGCTGTCACATGACTTGGAATATATCAGAGGTACATTTGTATGTAACACTTATAATGGTCCTTTAGGGAGATAAACAGCCTTTGGTCCGCTTCACTTTCATTGTATGAAGACTTCATTTGGTTTTCCATTAAAGAAAGAAAATCGTATGAGTTTGAATAAATCATGACTGAATTACATTTCAGCTACTTAAAAGACAATCTATAAATATACTGTAAATAATTGTGTTTTGTGCGCCTGTTTGGACGGCCTATATTGTATCTAACCACAGAAATGAGACAAAACGATAAAACTGATAAAAATGATAAATGAGGAATATTTTTAAAACAGGAAAAAATGACCTTTAACTTTCAAGGTCTTCGAGGTCCAGTAGAAGGATTTTAGCTGTGTTCTGGAACAAAGCAGCTCGGTTCTGTTGTTCCCCTTTCTTGACCCAGTGTCCGTATATGCGGAAGGCGCAGCCGTCAATAAGCTTGCGCACGCCGCGGATGGAATAAGGGTCTCTCGCCAGAAGCTCCTTTGTTAGCGGTCTGGCTCGGTAGTAGCGGCATTGCATTCGTATACAGGCTAACACAGTCACGATCAGGACCTGAAAATGTAAACACATTATGTGAAGTAGGTGTGACATCACTAAGTTCCAATTTAGCATTGCAGTTAGGTAAAAACTCACTCTAAATGTTTTCTTGGGGCTAAAGAGACGCACTTCTTCCTTTTGGTACTGACGGAAGAAGGGATGAGCTAAAGCTTGTTCAGCTGTGAGGCGAAGTGTGGGGTCCAACACTAAAAGCCTAGAGATCTATGGAAAAAACAAATTTTCATTACCAATTAAGTGTGTAATGCACATATATAAAGCATTCAGAACAACAGTCTACCACAAACAAGTTTATTAAATATTTTGGCCAATTTGACTATATTCAACTGCCAATTACAGTTAACTTAAGATGTTTAACACATCTTTAAATCAGTTTTACAAATTTACATTTTGTTTTAGCCAATGCCATTTACATTCAGCTTGGGCCTGATCTTTTATGCTAATAACTGGCAGTTACTCTGTAAACTACAGAGTATCTCACCAAATCTTTGACTGTGTCAGATCTGTCATCCCACTCCGGAGAGCTAAACTGGTACCGGCCTTCCATGATCATTCTTAACATCAGCAGCTGTTTACGATGCCAGAACGGTGGGGATCCGGCAAGAAGCGTGAACAGAATCACACCGCATGCCCACCTGAAATATAAATAATAAAATATATAAATTACATCATACTGATGTTAATGAAACAACAAATCAGTAAAAATCAGTTAAAATCATACCGCGATCTGTCATGTAGTGACAACAGTTTTTGTCAGAAGATATTTGCAACCCATAAAAAAAAATTAACTTGTGTACTCACAGGTCCACCTCTCTACCATAGCCCTCATGTGTCTCATCCGTAGAACATTTCAGGATTTCCGGTGCCAGATATCCGGGAGTTCCACACAACTCTAAAAAAAAAATAACATCAATCAAATTTGACAACCAAAAATACTTTATCTGATTATATGAATACAGCGTTAAATTTCTCACCCCTTAGTTTTTCATCAGGCCCAAGTTGGACCGAGAAGCCAAAGTCAGATAGTTTGATGTGGCCCTGGTCATCCAGCAGAATGTTTTCAGGTTTGAGGTCTCGATGAACAATATTTAGAGAATGCAGATACTGGACAGCCTCCAGAAGAGCTCGCATCATGCTCCTAAACATCACAACAATGTGTTATTTTACTTTTATTCATGTTTATATCAGTGTGAATTATGTTTAAATAGTGTGTTGTTTTGACTGGCAGTTTGATTTGGTGTATTTGTGAGCAGTTATGGTATGGGAACATAATTTAGAGCTATAGACATTTTTGCTATAAACTGAATGGATTAAAACTCACCTTGTTTCCTTTTCACTCAGAGTGACTTTTTCAGTCAAGTAATCAAACAGTTCTCCTCTTTTCATACTACAGAGACAAGTTTGCATTTTGTTACTATAAACAGTGTAAAACAAACATTTTAAGTATAAATTATTCATAAACTTAATCTATACTTACAGGTCAAACACCAAAAATATGAAAGTTGTTGACTCATAGGAATCAATAAGCGTGACTATACAAAAACAGCCACAAATAAGATCAGTGACTATGAAGAACCAAATGCATCAATTTAGCAAAACGTAGTCGCCACAACTCGTACTCACTGATGGATGGATGACCCTTCACTAGGTCAAGCACATGAATTTCTTTCAAAGTGGAGCTTTTCACCTCCGCCAACTGCTGTTCCGTCATTTTCTCTGCTGTGATCTCAATGATTTTAACTGCAAACTCCTGTCCGGTGTATTTGTGCACACATCTGCGCACAACACTGCTCACACCTCTGCAGGGTAGACACACACACACACACACACACACACACACACACACACACACACACACACTCAATGGAAAACAAAGCTATAATAACCAAAGACATACATTGCAGTCGTCCCCTATAAATACCCACCTGCCAATCACTTCTTTGGGCTCATATTTCTGGTAAAACTCCTGCGCTCCTACCCAGTCTGGCAGCTCGTCTCCAAGAATAAGATCACGAGTCATCTTGACAGCCTGAAACACGTACATTTTATTGGAGACGTTCCGTGAAGACATGCAAGTTTACTTCTCGTGTACCAACAATAGTTATAGTCAATAGGTTATAATCAGGTTTGTTGACATGCGTGCAAACCTAGCAAAGAAATAAAGTCCCACTCACTCTTATGCCCCCGACCTCGTATGCTGTCCTGTCCCAACGCAAAAGACTGCAGGTGCCACAAAATCACAAGTGCATCTGAAGAGTGTGGCGTGAGGTGGTCTCAAGCATCCGGCTAAAAACAAGTATTTATAAACGCGGACAATATTGCCATATTACTTTCATAAAACTTCAACAGCAATGTCAACAACACCGTCGAGGAACGCTTCTCTGTCTCGATGCAATGATGGCTGCCGGACACTCGTTATTCATCACTGCCCCTCACAGGACGGAGTGAGTAATAGTTGCATTATGTTAGTTATATTATAGTTATATTGCATTATATTGCATGATGTTATAGTATAACAACATTTCAAGAATGAGTTCCCGACGCCTTAAATTTGACTTAGGCTTGAAGCTGGATGGTCAAATTACTGCTGTGACACGTTATGTAACGTTTCGAGATGTATTTATGCACTTTGCAAATTTCACTAACAGTTAGTAATAGTGAAACCAAACAACATTAAATACTACCGAGTGATACACTTATAAAGTATTTAATTAGCACAATAAGTAAATAACGATAATTTAACACTATCTGAAGGACCCCTTCAGTACCAAACCTCTAGGGGGTCACAGACCCCCATTGAAGAACCTTGATGTAGGACAGGTGGTCCCAACTCTGGCTTACACCAAGAGATGAAAGTGGAAGAGACAAGAGACCCTCTTGTTTCCTTTGTTTATCTTCCATCACATTATTTGCATCACATCAGCACTATAAGCAGCTTTGTAAGTCAAGCATCTTGACAGTAAAGCTGTTCTAACTGTTCGGTTGATAGACTAAAATGCACAGTAAGGGGGCAGTGATACATACATGGCAGTGCTGACCATCACGGTTCATCTTAGTCTACATTCAGCCCTCCAAACATCTAACAAAGAAACAAATCCACTTTTATGATGGAAGTAACAGGATGATGTTCATTACACCGGAAGTGTCTCTTTTCTATAACGGAAGGGGGCGTTAATATCTGCCACATTCAGCAGCACATATAGCTGTTGTAATTAATCACTGCTGCCCATTCGGATTTAAATACATGCAGATCGGCTTTATTTCATCTTTTCCCAGCGACACACAAGTAAGTGATATTGTTTCTGCGCCGATATGCGACCCTTCGTTGCACATTGTTTTGCAGTATGTGCTGCAATGGGGATGCGAGCTGCTTTGACCACAGCAGACATTGAATAGCTTGCTTGCTCACACAATCTCTGTAAAACAACATGGAGGACCAGTACAGTACAGCCGTACTAAGCACAACACATAAAGCATGCTGTGCACAATGTGTTTAGTGGCGCATGGTCTTTAATGCATAGCGGGTTTAGTCTTGACGTATATAATGCACGCAGATGTTTTTGCAGCTGCATTCTTTAGTGTCATCAACATAACATGAGTTCAGTGTTTACAAAGCATTTCTGATGGTCTATATTATATATATATTATATATATTTATGCGCATCTTTATATATTTCCAGCTTTTAAGAGCCCTTGGAAATATGAGCCAAACGTCAGAGTCTCCAGCCGATGCTGCTGTGACTGAAGGTTTGGATTTAGTTTGTTTAAACCCGTTACGAATTTGCCTGTAGAAACCTGTAGAAAAGTTCGTCACTAGTTCACTCAGTTTGGTATTGGTGCCAAACAGTTTAATCCATTAACAGTAACTGTACTGACAACCAGGGCATTTTTGCTGTCATACAGTTTTATTGTGCATCCCTCCTGTCATTCTCACCTCCAGTTCCAGCTCCGGTCACAGCCCCAGTACCTCAGCCTGAGACCAAACAGTCAACAGCTGGGAAAAAACAAAACAAAAAGAAAGTTGAAGAGGTGGTGGAGGAGGAAGAAGAGGAGTATGTTGTGGAGAAGGTCCTGGATAGGCGTGTGGTGAAGGGAAGGGTGGAATACCTCCTGAAGTGGAAAGGATTTTCTGAGTAAGTACCAGCAGTTAGTATTTACTGTTTTAGATTCATATTTTTATTATGTACTAAAAGTTGGTTCATTTTAGTGCTGAAATTTGACAGCATTTTGTTTTTATCATGTGTGACTGGATCTCCAGCGAGGACAATACCTGGGAACCAGAGGACAACCTGGACTGTCCTGACCTCATTGCAGAGTTCCTCCAGTCCCAAAAAACAGCCGAATCTGGAGGCAAGAGGCGGGCCGAGACCGAAGGAGATGGAAAGGAGTCTAAAAAGCGCAAGGATGAGGTATGAGTTTTGAAGATCTGAGGAGTCCATCATTCTGTGTCTATAAGCTGGTCAGGAATTGTCTTTTAAAAATATAGCCCACCAAACACAATTACATAGGCTAAAAGTGTCTTACATGCCATTTCTCTTAATTTAGCCTGAGAAACTCAGAGGTTTTGCACGTGGTTTGGATCCTGAGAGGATTATTGGTGCTACAGACTCAAGTGGAGAGCTCATGTTCCTCATGAAATGGTTTGTATAGAAATTGTTCCCCGTAAAACAAAACGTTTTGGTTCAGAAGGACAGTTCCTGAGCAGCATTACTGACTTTTAAAAAAATCCAGTCACAGAAAAACAAACGAGCAGTTGTTAATGTCTGTGTTTCTTCACACTACAGGAGAAACTCTGATGAGGCCGATCTCGTACCAGCCAAGGAGGCGAATGTAAAGTGTCCACAGGTTGTCATCTCGTTTTACGAGGAACGCCTCACTTGGCATTCATACCCTACTGAAGAAGAAGAAAAAAAGGATGATAAAAACTAGTATGTAAGGGACACTGGTTTTGTGGTCATTGAAATGTGTATTTGTTTTTCTCGTAAGGAACAAAGAATAGTACAAACTGTAATCTACATAGGTTTCTGAATATTTTAGTTTGGCACCGTTGCCGTATTTAAAAACACTGCTGTTTTAGTGCACTTGACAGATGACATGACTCTGTACTTTTAAATGTACTCTTCATGCTTTCTTGCAACCTTCTAATGACAAAAACATTTATATACCATTCAGATTTAAATCCATAAACGTATTCAAGGAGACTCACATACTGTATTACATGTGCAATTGTGTAGGTTTAAAAGTTGTCATGTTAAAATTGTTGAACATGTCCCCTGCCCCTGTGTAGATTACAGTGTTTATTTTGTCAGTGTCAATCATGTTGAATCTGTTTTGTTTGATGCTGTAGCAGTCTCAAAACCTTACTTATAAATATATATATATATATTCCAGAATCCTTAATTTTATGTATATATAACTAATGTTAAAATATTACTGCCTTAACAGAATATTAAGAAAAAGATTTTCAATTTTATACATGTCAATACAGGTGATTATTGTATGCATGACTGACTCTAGGAAGACCCATGAAAAATAATACAGGCCTTAAAAATGACCTGGCTTTGATACAATTGGTTTTTTAAAAGACATGCCAACAGCTGTTATTACCATTGTTTATTTTACCTTGAACATAGGTGCTATTTGTGAGTCTGTCTTAAAACAATTGTCTTTCTTGTCTCGACATTGTGTTTGTAAATATGTTTGCCATTTTCTACACTTTAAGCATCACTATGTACAGTCAACTCTGTTGTTACCTTGAATTAGACATAGAATTGTAACATTCTCTTAAAGAAATGTCATATTTAATGTTTGAGCTTTAACATTTTTACACTAGTTTTGTTTAACCATGCTATTATTGCCTATTATTGGAGCATTTGCCATGGAACTATCATTTTCAAAATAAAAAGCTTTGTTGTAATTGTCAAAACGTTTCATACAAAAAACACTTCTTATATGTAGTCTTGATAATGTACTTCCAGTCAGTTTTCACTTTTATTTTACAACCAAGACACACACAGAAGCCGAAAATCATCTAGTTCAAATTGGAGTAACTGTATTGAACATTCAGCTTTCTCTAGTGACATAATCAAAACTGCAGCTTTACCAATTTTCAAGACACTGGAAAACACAGTTTTAGATAAATCTCTACCAGTAATTCCTTTTACTGTATTACCACACCAACCAATATTTTAAATGTTTTATTTTGATTATTTTTGCCATTCTTTTTAATTCACAAACCTTTTCACTTTTTAAAAGAAAAACAGGTAAATGAAACAAAAGTTTATTAATGAAAGAACAATTCCAGATTGCCAGCAAATCTCTCCAAGAAAATCAAATAGGAATAATCTGAACAGGCAAATTCAAAGGTGCAAAACGGCCTGGCTAAACCAAGCAACCGGGACCAGAGACATACAGAACATAGAAATATTTACAAAACAAACAAGACCAACAAAAACAACAGTGCTTTATGACAAGTAGGTATGACATACTCGAAGTTCTAATGAATTATTTTTTATTATGTAGCCCAACTACACTAATTATTTGTAACCAGTAACATAAAGATTGTCCCTTATCAGGTTTTGAACAAAACAGACTTTTTTCTTGCATATTTATTCAGGTTGCACCAAACCAGACACTAACTGTGTCACATGGTACTATATGAACAGTGTAGATAGAAGTGACAGACTAAACAGGATGAATATGAACGTTACATAGATGAGACATTTACATCAGTCTTTTTTATGCCATTCTGTAATAAACTGATATGGCAGGTCAGCTGTATCCTTAGGCTGCAGTAAAGCACAATCCAGTTGGTTATTGGCACAGACTAAACTGCTTAAATTTGCCTGGAGACCATTTCTGAAGTCACCCGATTAGCAAAGAAGGTACTTCAGTGTAGCGTGTTGTTGGTAAACAAAAGAAATTAAAAGCTAATGAGAATTAATGCTTTAAAACGTGTCTGCTACTAATTGAACGTGTATTTTGTTTGTTTTCCTGATGACAATACAACTGAAACTAAAACAAAACCTTCCATGTAAAATTTGTTCCTTCAAGAAACTACTACAACAGAAATAAATGCACTGGCATAAGTTGCCATAGCGACAGGGCATTTTGCTCTGCAACCAAGGCTAAACATGAATGTTTAAAACAAACAGTTGTAATCCTGTATACCAAGAAACACTCGATCACATAATTCAAGAGCAAACTGAGCTGATGCCATTCAGTAGTCCGTGTCTGATGGCTTTTTAAAAAGTTTATGCACATGGGAGAGTAACATTAAAAGCTGATGGAGGGACTAAGAAACCCTTTCCCCAGCAGAGGAGGTTAAGCTAAAGACCAAAAGCTTATAGGCAAACTACAGTGTTGATTTACAGTGCGGAAGAGTGTACAGAAGCTGATTTATTAGTTATGCGGTGTGCAGCCACCTTCCATCTGTAACTCAACCAAATCAATGCTGTTCCAAAGCCTCTAAGCTAAACTCAAACTCACTCTTTACTACTCATCGCTCCATCTTACCAGTTCCTTGGCAAATGGCATTGAATTTCCAGAGAAGTTTCAGGTGAGATTTCTTTACAAGGATAGAAACATACGTTTCTTATTAATGAGAAAACGTGAATTGAAATCCTTGAAGAGACCGGTATGATTCTGCTATGGGAACAAGAGAATCGCACAACACAACCTTTGGTTAGTGTTGGCAAGCCTGTGTTTTCTTTGGGTTTCTCAATACTTTACTCAATACGCAGACCATCACGCATCAGCTCTCGACATCAAGAAGTTCTTCCTCGACCACAAACCCAGAGTTTGAACAAACACCACCAGTGCTGGGCCAACGCTAAAAATTCTAACAATCCTTCCATCTTCATGGTCAACCTATCTTCATTTAATGAATTTTTTAATTGACTACATTTTTGGGACCATTGGTTAGCTCTTTCAAATCACAGGAGAATCCTGTGAGGGAACTTCACCTTCACGTTCTTCTCAATTCTTACAGTTCATCTGAAAGTGTCCCCCGCTCCAAACCTTCTCATTACAAGCACATCGATGAAAATTCTGAACTACATAAAGCACGTCTGCTTTAATGCCGCTTTCAGGAGAAAACTTCTGAACCGAGAAAATAACAAAGAAAACCCAATGCAGGAAGAGTAATCAAAGATGCAATTTTCCTGGCTAGAATCTTTTCAAAGAAAAAGGCTTCCTTTGCCTTTTAAATACTTTATATGGTAGTGCCTTTGCAGGAAATTAAAAGGGCAGCAGTTCAAGCGCCTCACTTCTTTTTGTCCTTCTGCTTCTTGTCAGGCTTGTTGCCTTGTTCTGTCGCCATGCTGCGAGGCATGAGGAGAACGCTGCCATCAGGGCCGCACTGCAGAGAGAACTCGCTGGCAGAGTAGGGCCTGCCTTCCTCGTCCCGCAGTTGTGCAAACACTTCTTGGTACAGGTTTTGAACCTTTTGCTTCATCTGTCTGATGCACTTCAGGCATTCCATCTTCTCTTTCAGCAGCCGAGCCTTATCGCGTCGCAGGTCTTGCACACCCTGCTCGAGGTTGAGGATGGTGTCTAGCTTGCGTTTGCGGCAGTTCTGCGCAGCCATTTTGTTCTTCCCACGCCGGCGAATGTCACGAATCAGAGAGAGCTGATCTTCGTTGAGATGATGTTTGGCCAGAAGCTCATTGAACTCCTCCACGGGTAGGTTGATGATCTTATCGTTTGAGAAGGGGATGTCCATGGCTCTTGCTCTACGTTCATCACGGCTCGTCTGCCTGTCTACAATGTCCTGCGGTGGCTGGAGCTTGGTCTGCTGCATTTGCTTGTCTCTACCTTTCTTGCTGCAGGATGCTGACAGCTGAGAGTGCTCAGAAAATGGCGATGCCAGTGGTAGATTGTAGGTGTGGTTGTGATTGACACTTTCTAGTTGCGGTATGCCATGAAACTGAGAGGGATCTTGGTAGCTCATGCGGCACAGCTTGCTGTACTCTGGTTGGTAGCCTCCGACTGCTCCTTCCTCTGCTTCAGCGGTGGCCGTCTCCGAATCGGTGCTGTAGCCCACAGCACCTTCCTCTGAAAACGTTGCAGAGGTGGACGAGGAAGACGCGGCGGATGAGCAGGATGTCTCTGAATTGCTGGGCGAGGCGGGGCTACGGCTGGAGTCCAATGAAAGACCTGAGTCTGAATCCAGCTCATCCTCGAGTTGAGAAGCCTGTGCTTGGCTAAAGCCTTCTTCCATTGCAAGGTCCAGCAGGCTAATTTCATCCAGCATAGACTCTTCCAGCAGGCTAGAGAATGGGTCTGGCAGCGCAGGAGTGGTAGTTAGGTTAGTTGTACTGTTTAGTGGTGGTGGAAGAAAGAATCCAGTCAGATTAGTAGCTCCAAATGTTGAGTTGAAGTTGGAGGAATTGCTGGAAGAGAGCCTGACCAAGGGAGGCCGCTGCCCTCCGGTGGAATCCAGCTCAGGGTTGAAGAGTGTAGGAAAGTCCTGGCTGCAGCTGGGAAGTGATGCCTGGTGGAGGCTAACATCCTGGTTAATGAGAGTGGAACGCAGGACACCAAAACTCTCTATTGTTGCTGATTCGGTGGTGCTGGCATTGTTGTTATTGGGGTCATTATTCATGGTGACGTTCACGACAGTATTGTTCACCTCCATGTCCTGAAAATGAGATACAAGATGTTAAAATACTTAATGATTTCATATTGCTGCCACACACTTAGATGTGAATGCAGTAAATGTACAAACCTGCAGTTCCATTATAGACATAATGTCCTGCCACTGTTGCTCCAGGTCTAGTGGTGCATCCGACTGTGATAGAGGGGCTTGAGTGGGAAGCCCCTGTGATGTAGATGGTGTTTCCTCAGTTGGAGCTCTCAGCTGTGAAGTGGAACCAGAGGTCTGGAACTTAAGAAAGAAAAGGCAAAATGGCTGTCAAACAAAAGCAACACATTGTTCTTTTTTTATTTTCTGCAATGTAACAGATTTTCTATTTAAGGATTCTGTTGCTGTTACCTCAGACTCTTCTCCAAATGGGAATGTGGCCTCCAGAAGCCTCAGACATTCCTGCAGGGACAACGAGGTCTGAGCACCAAGACTGGTAAGCTAGAAAACACGATCAAGTCAATGTAATTACAGTGCTAACGCTTGCCTGTGCCTGCAACTATCCAGCCCTGCTGTGCCCATCACACTTTCTTACAATCCTAGCATGTTACAGAACATACCTCTTCAGGTATGCTCTCTCCTGTCTCTCCATCAACATGATTTAGGCTCTGCACTGCTTGTAGATTAAGTCCATTTCTCCAGCTTTCCTCTCTTCCACCTGCCTCTTCGTTCTCTTCAATAGGTTTATCAGCCTCACTCTCCTTCTGCCGACTGCTATAGTTAAATACTTCTCGTCCAGCACCAAGGTCAATATCCTGCCTCCAAAGGATGTCTATTAGGTCAATGTCCTAGAAATACATTGATCAAAGGGGGTTGTCATCAAACATGCAGAGAGACCCTTAAGGAACTAATAATATAACATCTAAAGATTCTAGTTAGTGAAGAATATAATATGAATTATTTATACTTATTGATCTAATTGTGCCAAGCATGACTTGTAAACAAACTAAGTAATTTCTTTCTCAAAACAACCAAAAGCTACATACACTGTAGAAAAGCATCTGTGACAATCAGAAGAGATCTAACCTCTATCTAAAGGGCAAGCATACTAAAAAAAAACTAGCCTTAGAGCTACAACACGTCTCTGTATAGCCTAGCTGCAAAATGTGTCCCACAATTTCCAACTGTCTGTGATGTTGATAGAAAATGTAACGTTAACTTAAATTAGCTAGCTTGCATTAAGAAGCCATAATATAATTTATAGCAGCATAGCAAACTATCTTCATGAATAGCAAGAATAGCAGTTCTAACACTGAGAGAAAGCCACACCCTATCAGACCACTATCGTAAGACACACCCCTAGAAACACACTCAATAGTACATATACAATACAGTTAATCTAATAGAGATAATAGCATAAGACTGTTCTCTTATTGAACAGATTGAAACACGAGATCCAAACCAATCTAATTATAGTAGGCTAATCTAAAACCACACAGCTACTGTACCTCTTTGGAGAGATCGTCACTGCTCTCTCTGTCCGCTTGCTCCTGAATGTCTTCAGGGGCCACGGCACCTAGACTGTCCTCTCCACTGAGGCTGTAAGTGGTCTCAGAAGCACCGCCAGCCCCTCTCATGGCCGAGGCTTCGGAGTTGTTCACGTCCTCCAGGTTGCCCCCATTGTCCAGGGCAATGCTGGGGCCGGACTGGGTGGTCGCTGAAACCACAGTCTCAGGGTCACGATGCACCAGCCAGGCACTCAGCTCAGTGCTCGGCACACGCAAATGATCCAAGGAGCGCACTTGGTTCAGCAACCGACGAGTGGCAAAAAAGTGGTCTAGGTCCACGCTTTTAGGATGGATCCCATAGCCGTCCAGGGTGTTACGGAGGTTGTGAAACTGTGTCTGGGTGTAGGCCGAGCTGGGGCCCAGGATGATCTCACGGAGTGGGGGGAGCTGATTATTTAAGTAAGTGTCTAAGTCCACCCGCACCCCAATTAGACTCAGAAGGATAGTGAACTGAATAAGACCCTCTGTGAAGTACTTTTTCAAGTAAAGCATTTCTTTGCAAAGGAACAAAAAAGAAAAACTAAAAAAGCAACTAAAAAGCAAAAACAAAAATTACAACGTCAAACCGAATCAGGTTACAGTCAGCCTTTCATATAATAGAAAACCAAGCAGATTTAGGCAAAATACACAAAATAAAAAAACTGCTCTCTTTTATCACGGTCATGTGCTTCTAATATAACAGAACACAAGACAAAGGTAAAACAAACTGCATTCCTCTTCGTTGTCCTTGATTTCACCCAAATAATGGCCACCTTTAATCCTTTATATCCACCCTGCACAGAAACATAAAAGGCTTTCATTAAAATGACTATTATAAATATTAATATTAATTTTAACAATCAAATTAGCAATAAACTTTTGTTCAAATGGTAACTAAATCTGATAAAAGACACAAAGATCACAACAAATGGCTTGCAACAAAGCCCAGTAAAATTTGCAATTACCTGCAATATCAATGGTTATCAAAGTAGGTCAAAATAAAACCTAAGATCACAACAAACTGCTCAGTACACAAGCTAGTAATATAAATGACAGTTTCAGCGTGACATTACAACACATGAATGCATTATTGATCCCAACCACATGCACCCACCCCTTAATCACACCCACATCAACCCATCTGTCAGTCTAACCTTCTAACAACCAAAGCAGAAATACGTAAAGAAATCGCCCATTTAAAATAAGTTTTTCACCAATATATTGCAGGTCTATGGCTGAGCTTCGGTCTGATGTTATGCATTGACTCTCCCTTTAAAACACCAAAACACGAAATTACTTGTCCAAGCACCGGGAAGTATTGACCTCTCGCACTTCCGCTATCTGAGCCCAGCAATCCCGTTAGCAACAAGTGGCGCAACAGCATCTGATTGGCTCAGGAGCCTGTCACTCAATTTCCTCTACAATTTACAGCCAATGGTGGAGGCGGGCCCTAACGGGTTTTACGGGGGACGTTGAATTACTAATAACAACTTTTATTAAACCCAAACTCCTGTGTATTGATAACAACAAACCGTTCAGAAGGGTTCTCGCGTTTAAAGCACAGCTGTCTAATGCATTTACAACAGCCACGTTGACACACAATCCCGCATTCGGGGTTTCGAAAGCTATAGCTAACTTAGCCCGCTAGCATAGCATTAAAATAGTCTGTTTTCATACTTACTCAAGAAGAGTTTATTGACAAATGACTCAGAATGCCTCCATGTGCAAACACAGCCACGATCATAAGTCACTTCCCACTATCTACGTACTTATTTTCTCAAATTTGTATGTAGTTGTCATTCCCCTCTCGGTTTGAATGGCCCACCATGACTTGCAAAATTTCCTCTTGCCGACAACTTCACTGAAACCGAAGCGCTGAACACGCCGTCAGTGCGCATGCGTAGAACATTCTAGCGCTTACGTCAGATGAGATCATTCATCAAAATTCCCCGTTGTATAAAAATACAAATAAACCAACATGAGTAAAAATCAAGTATCTTACACATCTTACACTTATTCATTTATTCAACGTGTGCCTCGTTTTATCGATAGAAAATCATTGAGAAATCGTCGACTGCCCCTTTTCTAACGATGACGTTTCATACCGAGATATAAACATAAATGAGTGCAATGAAACACTATTGCACAACATTAAAGGCTCGGCTCTTAAAATAAAACATAGTCAACTATATAAAAGTGAAGGATTATCAGGCTGTGGTTTCTGATTTGCTTATTACTGATTTGTGTGGTACTTTTATCCACCTGTCTTGTTATTGTAAATGTATAATAAATGTCATTATCAAAGCTTAGCAATTCCTGCTATGAGCAATTCCACGATTTTATTAACGTACAGATAAAATTTGTCATATTTGCATTAAAAGTACATACAATTCTTCATGCAGTTTATTAAATGAACTAATGCAACCCAGATATTGAACATAATAAACATATTGACTGAATCCATTCGAGGTACTACAGTTACTTAATTCGTCAGACTAGCTTTAACCAGATGTACAGAAGTTCAGATCCACACCGACACGTTTAAAAGTGAAAGTGAATTAGGCTAAATACATTTGTGAACTAAAAAGTTCATATAACTTCTGAAAATGAAACATAATATTTTTTTAGACGTTTGATCGGTGTATGTTCTGTAAATTGTTACACTGAAATCTACAGCCTACAAAGTTACCAATATATAATTTTCCCCTTTAACTGTTACGAACCACTAGATGGCACTCATTGCACTTGTATGACAGGCCAGAGGTCACGTGCATGAACCTTGGTTCAAACTTATGTCTATTCGCATGAGAAATTAAAGCAAATAAATAAAACAAAAGAAGTGCAGGCTGTTGCTGTGCTTAAAATAGAAGGTTTCATTTATGACTAAAGAAAAATCACTTTCTATGCTTTAAATAAACTTTAAATAAAAAATGCTTCAGACAACTATGTAACAAAGGTCAAATTTAAGCAACTTTTGAAACTAAAGTGGTTATTTTTAAGTCAGGGGTAGGCTGTCACATACAGTACAAATTTTGTAAATGTATTAAATGTTTTAATTAGAATTGTTTACATTTTTCCTGTTTGCTCAAAAAGTGTTACAACATGCTACAGTAGCGGGTCAATGTGTGTGTGTGTGTGTGTGTGTAACTGTATTTTTTACAGGACAGTAAAATTTAACATGTTCAATAGATATTTGGCGCTAAGAATGTCTTTTAAGAATGTGCCTCTAGGCCTATAGAAATAGACTTTATCTAATAAATGTTCACTGGAGACAACAAGCATCAACCGGCCTTTCCAACATCTAAAATTCAGTGTCTTTTAATAGCCACACATATATTTATTTTTGCTGCAATGTGGCACAACTGTATGACGTATATTAAACCATGAATCACAACTCTGATTTAGATTCATTAAACCACTCCCTTGAGGGCTTTATATTTCTACAAGCGTTTAAAAACCAAACAGGTAATTAAATTCATTCAACAGTATGTTTGCCCACATCTGTGTAAATGACTTGTGTGCGATTTCTACTCTGAAGTAATTGCAGTTTTTAAAAAAATCTTTTAAACAGGGCTGAAGAAAAGCATAGACTGAGTTTGTTCTCAGTACTGCAGCAATTCTAAGAGCAAATACTGCATTGCTTCCAATATTCTATAACATCTTATGAGGTATTTTGTGTTTTTATAAAACCACATTAATTGTGTGGTCCTAAAACAAAACCATTGTCTTAAAAATACAACAATCCCAAACAAACATACATCAGTGCATACAGCTACATCAGTCAGGAGGTGTTGATGGAAACTTAAATATCAGTTTAATTCATTCAATGCATCAACCTCCCATTTTGTTATCACATGAATCAGTCAGAGAAGGTCTCTCTTGTTCTTGGAACCACTATTGGTAAAAACTGGAA
>JBAJNP010002986.1:0-43041 GCA_036877545.1 Yasuhikotakia modesta | reverse complement strand
TTTTTTCAGCGAAGACCAGGAGACTTGGATTTCCTTGAGCAGTAGTCTTTATTGTAGATCAAATCAGAGCATGCTGCTCGGGCGCTGCAGTCATCAAGTCCAAAAACAAAGCACTAAGGTGACAACAAAGCATGTAAGATGTAATCACCCCCAACCCTAGTTCCATTCATTGCTCTCGGGAATCCTGAGCAAATGGTCAACCACTCTCAGGAAGGGGCAACAAAAGGTGGTTATCTAATGCTGTTATCACTTTGAATGCCCAATGCAATTTACATAGCTTTAGTATTCATTATTACAGTGAGGGGGTGAAAGGGAGACAGCTGATTTAGAAGTGACTCTTAATTTTATTTTCCCACAATACCAAACAAAAATTCCTCTCTCAGTAAATGATTGGTCTTGGCAGGCTGGTTTGTGCATGTTACTTATTCAGGTGGTTAGCACCAAATTTCACATCCCTAAGTGAAATATATAGCATATATTTATACATAAGAAAGACATATTTTTAATGTGTGAATTGTGTGTTTAGCGCACAGCTAAAGAAATGTGTCTGCGATTTAATATTCAGCTTTGGTTTTGCAACTAAAAGACAGAGTAAATTGTACTACATTTGACACTACATTTCTTAAAAGCATCACATTCCAAGAAGTACATAAAGTATGCAAATTAATAAGAGCCTTAAGACCACTCAAAGTACCAAAGTATTACGTGTAAATTAAATTGATTTTACATCTTGCTTTATTACAGTGTAAGGCAGTGCCTTAAATACAATGAATGTAACATGGATTTAGATTAATGCTAAACCTTTGTTAATTATATCTGAGTACCAAGTAAGACAATAGAATTATTAGGTATTGAAGTATTGTTGCGTATTGAAACAAGCATGAAATGAAGAACCACGATGGAATGGAACTCCAAAATGGAACAAGGCTATTGGCAAGACAAGAACAACACATAATATACACTAAACACAAATAACAAAGGGGTCTAAACCGTACATAAATAGACCAATGAAGGGAACTAGTACACACCTGGAGACGAATAGGGTGGGGAAACTGAAATATCAGACATAGACTACAAAACATGACTTCAAAATAAAATACACTTTGACAAACAAACTTTGACACATTAAAGTATTAAACTGTGAAACAGTATTTAGGGAGAATTCATCTAGCATTATTCATCTATTCATCGTTAATTTAAAAAAGTATTAAATTTTTGTTGTTGATAATTTCACAAGCAATATGAGACCCTGCAAAATTTGTCATGGACATGAAATTTAAATAAATAATTTAAATTAAGATGGAAAGCAAAGATTGAAACCTTTCATATCCTTCCATAGCTACTCACCAAGTGAATGAGAGAGAATTTATTGTAGCATTGCAATGTCCATAAAACTTAACCTTTACGCTAAACAGAACATTCTATTAAAACTCTAAAATTCAATTAGATTTCAGATGCACCATAGCTGCTGTTATAACTACATGCAAATACCAAAGTGTCATCATTAAGCAAAACCTGTAATTTCTGTAATCGTTCTATATGCTTGTTAATGTTATGTTCATTTTTCTTATTACAAATCTGATGCTTAATGTGTTCAATAAAATGTTCAATATCATTTTCTTTATAAGTGAATGATGAAATATAAGCAATATCTTGTTTGTGAATATATGGTAAATATGGTAACAAGACATAAGGCTTTAAGTGTCTTATGACTTAAGTCTTATGACAACACCTTATCATCAAAAACATACTGTAGCGGTCTAGTGTCAATTAGAAATACCCCCCAAAAAAGGCAATTTCTCAAGTTGTTTTGAGCACAATATTGTATTTATAATTGAGAGAAACATTTCCCCAAATCCTAAACCCCTGATAAAGACACCCCATCTGTGCTCTGGGATATAGCCAAGACCTTTTGAAGAACAAGCACGTCATTTTTTTTAGGCCATCAAAGGCTAATCCTACTATAAGCCGATCAATTGTATTATATATAGCTGTAGCCTGTAACCTTTGAGGCAAAAAGTCCTCTTGCTAAACTGTAATAGAAAAGGAAGAGCAGACAAAGACACATAGTATGACACATAGTATGACACACCGTAATTATCTCTATCAGTCTTTCGCTGCTTCTGAAACCAAAGCTGCACTGGTACTCTGCATGACCCGCTTCGCCCATATGCGGGAAATCAGTCACTCTGTACCGGCCTCTCATGGGTGTTAACTTAGACCATCAGTCCATACCACACAATCCTACACATTCCCTGCCACCAGCAGTAATGAGAATGCATCACACACAGACCTCATCAGTCTTTCCGTTTGAAGTTTGGCAATGCTGCTCACAAAAAATAGGAAAACACTGTAAAAACTATGCTTGAATAGTTTACTGGCCATCTTGTGAAGACTGCAAGAGAGACTCGCTGAATCTCTATGTAGTGGCAGATGGCTGTATGCTTCCCAACATTCTTGGCATTGTTGTGAAAAAGTGAAAAATGCATATGGATAGCAAGCTGGCCCTGATGTCTCCAATGATCAATGGAGCAAGCACCCTGATGTCATTAGGGCTGGTGGGGCAATGGTTGCAGCCATGACAGATGGTTGGATAAACATTCTGCTTAAAGGTGAGGGATGCCTACATGGGCACACATACCCTGCACATGTCTGTCTCTCTGCAAATGTTAAAACTCTAAACTGTATAGCTCAGTTGGTAGAGCATTGCGTTAGCAGCGCAAAGGTTGTGGGTTCGCTTCCCAGGGAGCACAGTACTGATAAAAATGTATAACTTGAATGTTCTGTAAGTCGCTTTGGATGAAAGCATCTGCCAAATATATAAATATAAACCTTTTTTTCTCTAAAGTCTTTGAAGATGATATGCATTTGCATAAACTTATTTCTCGCAAGTCCAAAATGCTACAGCTGATCTAGATAAAATGGATGAACAATATATAAATAGTCCATCATTGCACTAAATGGAAATGTGGAGCAGATACAAGATGCTGCATACAAGAAAAGGATTTTTCTCTGATCTCACAATGTTTCAGAACTAAGAGTGCATCCCCCATTGGTCATAGGAGGTGAAAGTGTGTACACACACATACCCTATATACAAACCACTCATGTGAACACACAAGTGCAAACACCCACACATACAGGGCGAGGGAGGAAAAAGAGCTTCAGAAGATCTGTTGATCTTGATAGGGGTCATTTATCCTCTGGTAATAGTGACCAGGCCAGACAAAAGCAGGGGGCAGGTAGGTTTCCAGGCTATTTCCCAGCCAAACTAAGAGCTTCTCTAACTTTTGTTCACACTGATGACTTTTGTCACAATGTCTTACTTGGCCAGACTGTGGAGACTTCTAACATCCCTTACAGGAATACAAATTAGCTGAAGTTCCTTTAAGGGAAAAAAGTTTTCCCAACAACTTTGAAGTAAAACTGGGCTGAATCATGCTATTGTGTTGGTGATGACTTTTATGTATGTGGGAGGTCTGGCTTGAAGGTTCACTTAGTAAGTAATGCTTCAGCAGTAATTCATTCCCTGTATAGTTAATATACATACTGCTGGATGTATGCATACTCTAACTAATCATTTAATGATGTTTTAGCTTATTGATTGGTCTTGTTTTGAAAATATACTGTAGTGTTTTATTCAAATCCAGGGAAAATCACTTTTATGTTCTGTATGAAATACAAGACCCAAATTGGTATCAGAGCAGAACATGTTTTCATGTTTAGTTAAAGCTTATATTAAGCTATAAACTACATTATAATACTATAAACTTACTATAAACTTACTGTAGCTTCACTGAAATATTGTTTTATTGCCTATGCTGAAAGCAGCCCTGGTTTTATAGTCCCAGAGACCCACTTTTCAAAATATGCTATACATCTTCATGCACAGCACTAAAATGGATCATCCTAAACGATACCAGCAATAAAAATGGCTTACAGCTAAAACATATTCTGATATGTGACTCTACTCATACTTCAAGCCTAAAAATGCAGGGGGATTCCCTCTTTGTAGCAAGAGATTTGTCAAAATTGCTGTTTATATTTGAAATCAACACCCAAACAAATACACCCCTCCCTTTATTGCTCCACCCTCACTATAATGAAAACGTATTAAAAACGCAACATAGGCAACCACTTCAAGACATATGCCTCCTGTTGGTGATTGGCTGTCAGTTTTTCTCCTATTTAAACATTTCTTTACAATTGATTGTGTATGTCCTGCAGATTTACTATTCTCAATAGTCACTTTATAATTTATTCAAATGTAATTCTTTTGTATGTTTTTTAAAGCATACACTAAAAGCCTTCCTTTCATCAGCTTCCCACTGACTTTTAACAGTTACTTAAATAGGGAGAAATGACGCAAGTCTATGGTCATTTCACTACACAATTATATAACTCCAGAAGCAGACAGAATGTATTAGCAGTGGCTGACAGAATGCATTGAAAATGTCAAAACTCTTATTGCTAGAACTTACTGCTAAATCATTTGATGCATAATGAAGGTAGATAATAATCTATTAAGTATAAACAAAACTCAAACTGACAGACACATAAAGCTAAGAAAATACCCATATATTCAGATGGGGTACTGAGGAAGATGGAGATGAGATATGTAACAGGTGTGCTATAAGGATGATGAAGTAGAATGTCTAAGAAGCTCTTCATACCCTGCAGCACAGGAGCTCTTATTAGCCACAGCATTTTTACTGCCACTGCTTGATAACACATGTCTACAGCACAAGTGAGTGTCATGATGAGCCGGACCACTGGACCACTGTTCTAAAGACACAGCATAAACAGCTTTTGTGATTATAATGAATTATCTACCATAGTTAATATTTAGTATAGTACAGTATTAATTTACAGTAGTTAATTTGGCTATAATCCAGTGTTGCCAGGGAGAATAGTTATATTCTCAGTATAATTGATTTACCTGCAATTATAAGAGCTTTATTTTCAAAGTGGAATCATTTACTAATATTACAACTAAAGCCCATGTCATAGTGGATAATTGTGTAGGAAATTCCCACATTGTCAGCATGGCATGCTTGTGGGAATGATTAAAAATATGCACACCCCCGCTCTAAATTCAAGAACAATCTGAACAATTTACAACCAGACTCAATGAGGTCTCTGTGGAAACTCGTCCCATACCTTTAAAACTGCAGCTTAACAGTTAGTCTGTGAATCTAACAATGTCTCTGTAAATGCGTTTACATTTCATTCCTATTCACAAACAAAGGGCCAAGAATAACAGGTTACAAAAATAGACAATGCAATCCATACTATAAATGATTTTTGCAGATTTTTTTCACAGTATTTCCCAACAATTTCATACTTTATAAGCTTTTCATGGTATGTTACTGTACTTTTGCAAAGCATTACCGGAAAATATTAGGCTATTGTAAATCTAAACACAGTATTGCAAGCTGACTGCAAAAACCTCAGACCTGTTTTTGTCTGAAAAAACATTTTTGCATGTAATATTTTGTTTTATTGAAAGTTTTAAAATCATTATCTTTAGGATTCCAGCAGGTCTAATAGACTTTTAGCAAGTCTATTATTACTTAACACGCAACAAAACATTTAAAATAGGTTGTTTATTATTTTTTTCTCTTTGCATCAACAGCTAAAATAACAATAACAATAAAATAACAATAATAAATTAACAATTATAATAATTTGCAATACATACAGTAGCACTGTAAATATTTTTTCCATAACAGTATAATACAGTATGACCTTTTATAAATTAAAATTATAATACTGTAATTAGCATGATTAAAAAAAATCAACAGCAAAAAGCTGTACTTCATTTTATAGCTGTACTTTTATAATTCGAATAACTGGTATAACTTGACAATTGTTGACAGTAACTTACGTCAATTTGACAATCAATATTTTAGAGTGTACTGTAATTCAGATTTATTAAAAAACTTACCATCACCTTTAAATTAAGAGAGACTGGATTAATATAGCACAGAGTCTCAGTCTAGTTTTAACATGTTTTGCATATATGGAAGTCTAAAAAGAATTGAGAAATGATGAAGAGATAGTTTGATAATGAGTGAAGCTGAAAAACTGTGAAAAAAAAAATTCAAGTCCAGATGCATGCTTTTAGATGCATGTATTTCATATATAGAACAATTTGCTCTTTCAAAGGTAGTTCCTAAGGATTTAAGATTTTCAGTACAGACCAATTTGCACTTCAAACCAGTGGGCCCCTCTTCAACCGTTTGTTTTACGGGCCCAGCTACACCCACTGGAACCACACACAAGTATAAGTGACTTTAACAAAGCCATCTACAATTCAGCACAGACCCAAAGGAAGTGTCTAGCTACCTCCATGCCCATTGCTCATATGCTCTGGGAAATGATGGTGTTTTCTCTGAAATGCATACAACGCCTGCCGTGTCCTTTAGGGTGCAAACATAACCAGTCAGTCCATTAATATTGTCATCTCCCACAGTCATTGGTCACCAATTCTTACCTCCAGCCAATTACATCACTGCCTTTAAATGATTCAGGGTGACTTTGTTGCAAATTACTCATAGGTACATTGCCATGTTTGTGGTTCAAACATCACTAGCATGTATCTTTAGTAGTTACATTTAAAAATTAAAATTAGGTCACTCACCATTCTCCTGATCCGATTTATTGTCCTGCTCCGTGTCTGTGAGGGTTAAAGCAGAGTTGGACCGACTGGAATATTGTAAGTCCCCTCCATGTGACTTAAGCCAAAGCATGGCGCAGTCTGGAGAAATGCCCCCTGCGTTCTGGATATGGTCTGCTCCGCTGAGCTGTGTGTTGTGGCTGAGTCCAGTCTCAGCGCAGAAACTCAGACCACGGCGGGGAGCAGGGCCACATATTCCAAGCTGCCTTAGAGATAGGCTCTGACCTGCCAGATTTAAAGTGCATACTTAACACTGAGAGTGAAAGAAGTAAATTAAATAACTGCAAATTTTCATTTATAAAAGCATATCCTACTCTCCTTTTTTATACTCCCTGCGGTTTTCAAAAACTATATGCGCTATGTGCTCTTAACTGTATAATTTTTGTATTAAAATGCTGCAACAAAGCAACAGTTCTACTGTCCCAAGTTCATGGTTGTCACTATTTTTTAAACATGTTCAAACATTTGTTTGTTCTGCTTAGAAGTAAAAATAACACATTATATTGGAGAAAACATAAAAAAGGAACAATGCACTGAACAATACATGCAAAACTAAAAAAAATATAAAAAAAACATTGCACAATACATGCAAAAAAATAAACAATGGAAAATACTGAACAATACATGCATCAATACATTTCCATTCAGAAAAGGTGTGGATGTATTGCAGATAGTTTTGGCAAAACAACAAATGTAGTGATTATTTTAATTCTAGATACCTTTTATGATGAGAAATATTTAATCATAATATATAATATAAAATATAATAGTAATGTTTCTATATAGTTTGAAGAAGAATATTATATCTATTCAAATATATTTTGCTTGTAAATATACCTGCTTATTTCCAAAATATAAAAACTTAATTAAACAGAAGTAAACCACCATATACAAAATAAAAATGACAAAAAATGGACATATAGTCGGATAAATTTATTACGAAAGTGAACATTTAAATCATTTTATTTTTACACAAACTCATTTCATATTAAATTCATATTTGATTTTTGCAGATTGTATTATTTGTCACATTTTTACCTTTACATAATTACCTTGGCTTATTTGACCCCCTTTAATTCACACACACACAACCAATTTCTTTTAAGCATCTGAATTTTTATGTGTTTTTCTTTCTACCTCTTCCAACACAAAAGAATCTGAGGATTTACTTCACAGCACAAAACAGAAACATTCCACTTAAGATTGAAATTTACCTTGAGACTTACAATGCTTCTGTTTTTCTGCTCCTGAAACTATATGCTTGCACCTGCGCACTAACCTATGTTAAATGTTTCATGACAAAAGGTCAGCAGACTAGATGACACGTGAAAATGAATAAACCAGAAATTAATGAGTACACTCAAAAACACATGGAGCAAAATAACTGAAGTGCAAATTCTGACATTAATAACCATATGAGGGCTTTAACAGAAGAAAACATTGTATATATCAAAATACAACATTGTTGTTTTGACAAACAATGCAGGCCAAAATGCCATGATTTAGGCAGGCTATGATTTAATTTATATTGTAGAACATTTGTATAAAAACAGACAAACTTTCTGTATCTCCCTTAGCCACCTTTTATGCCACTCAGGCACAAACACAGTCGCTCATTAAGGACGCCCCCCCTAAGTCTAACAGCCTGAGGTTATGAAGCGCACTATAAAGCACAATTAACCATCTAAGTGTATTTCTAATTACATTAAATCTGGATGAGCAGTATCCTACCCTTCTACTTAAAAAGTGTCTCATCATGATAAACCATCAAATATTAATAAAATAGTTTGAGGACTTTGTGAATAATCAGCAAATGAGTGTCACATCTGCTGGGGGATTTAAATTAAACAGTAATTCAAAATGAAGGTAACCCATATGCTCAGTCTGAATACAGCTGCCTAATAGCAGCTTGTTAACTGTTGTGAACTGATTTCTGTTTTCTAGTATTTTATTCTGTCCCGTAAAAACAGCCTTTGATAATCTAGCCCTTTTCATAGATTTGGCGTTCATGTTGTTTAAATATCTATTTTCTATGATAATTAATGTTAGTAATAATAATAACCTTAATTTATTTAATGTGAACATTTTTAGACCTTAAGTAATTTGTAATTATTATGTTTGAAGAAACACTACTTTTTCAAAGTAAAATTTTGTGCCTATAAAAAAGTGTGCCTATACACACACAGACACACACAAATATCACCAATGGCTTCAAACATCCCTGCAATGCTTTTTAAACAATATTGAAGATTTTCCTATATATGCTGGGCTCTTGTTGGTTGCGTTTTCATTTTTAAGACAACCATCTTCAAAATTTTTTTTAAATATAATTCTAGCCTTTTAGATGCTTTTACAATTATATTATTGGTCTAAAGTTTTTAGTATTTTATAGATCAATTTCCTGTAGATAATTAGCTAAGGTTGTTTTTTGCATTCCACAATTGTTTTGCAATGTTCTTTGGCTCATTATTCATTATTAAAAATGTAGCTTATCTTTAGAAAATGTTCTAAATTGTAAACGCTAAAACATTTGACAATACATTATTTCAAAAGCTTTTAAAAGCGTTCTTCTGCATTTAATGTAACAACAGACTCGTTAGTTACAAACCAGTTACCACCAACAGTTAAATTTAGTATAAAATAATGCCTGAAGGATCTTAGACTTGGCTTTTCATATGCTGAATGTTAAAGCGTGCTTACCTGGAGCTCTGTATTCCTCTGCGTCCCTTGGCACCATGTCTGGCATGCGATGCCCATAAAGCCCCTGGGTGGATGGGTGCTGATCAAAGGCCTTCAGCGTCTCGCTGGAGCTGTAGGACTTCTGGGTAACAACTGAAGATGAAGCTGCATTACGACGGTTGCCGGGACCCTCTCTGTAGCTCACCCCCTCTTCTTTATCTCCTTTCCTCTCTCCGTCTCTCCCTCGTTCTCTCCTGCTTCGAGAGAGTGAGCAGTAAGGCCGGCGCTCCTTCACCTCCATGCTACATTCATTCTGTGCTTCCCCTGTTCCACCTCTTCTGTGCCTCTCACTTTTCTCTCCTGCGTCTATATGTTGTGGGTTTAATGTAAATTTCTATTAGTGATAGTCTTTCTCTGCACCTTTTTCAACACTCCGTCTCTTTCACTTCCACTCCATCTGCTTGGAGAGACAGAGACAAAGAGACAGAGAGTGAGACAGCGTAAGGGAGGGACAGAAAGATCAAAAGAGAGAAAGAAATAGAGATAGAAAAGAAGGACATTGAAATAAAGATGTATATATTTATATATTGAGATAACACTTTTGCTTAGTGCATCAAGATGCTTATCTAGCCTTAGAAGATCAATTATAACAATAGTACTATTCTGAAAACGTTTATACACCTTGATTAACAAAGGTGCTTGACTATCTATGAACCTTATCAAGTGCTGATTTAAAGAACTACTTTTTAGCACTTTACATACTGTACAGATACAGATACACACTTGTGTTTCAGTCAATTTCACATTCAAGAGGCAAAGGTAAATCACAAATGTATTATTTGTAACTTTGTAAAATTGTAGCAAATTTGTAGCAAAAATATATCTTTATTTTAAAAATGTTAAAGAGACACATACTTTAAAAATGTGTTTATTTGCCCCATTAAAATGACATTCAGCCTTCTCATTTACACAAAATGAAAGTATGTATCTTCTAGCAAATACTCTGATACTCCAAATGCTCTTTTTCATTGCACTGCCTTTGTCATGTGAGACCCACACACACTTACTGTGGGTCTAGTTGGTTTGTGGCAAACCATTCAACAAACCTCTGGGGGATTGATTGAGTCTCACTGGTGTGTGAGTTTAAAGATATCCCAGCATTTCTTCTGAGCGTTTCTATCTTATCTATTGAAGCAGTCAACACAGTGTAGAAGACATCTGCTTAGAGAGACCCCATTGTCAGTTTAAAGCAGCATAAAGGGGACAGGAGAGACAATGAGGATGATAAAACACTGCAGAAGGAAACAGAAGACACTAAGTCAGCATTACTGAGCACCGCCACAGTAATGGGATATGAGTGAGGCAAACCAAATGTTGAGTTTGTATTGTTCCTGTCAGAAAGAGAGTGAGCTATATTTCATTAAACAATATTTCAGTAAGATTACTTCAACTTTTTGTTAGAGCATTTTAGTTTCATGTATAAAAGCAATTTTGTGCAGCTGGGTCAAACTTCTGTACTTCATTGTACTGGACAGCACCCACACAGAGTTGTTCTCGGGTAACTCAGCCCTGTATTCAGATGAATTTAGATTAGCCAGACATAGTGGTTCAACCCTAAAAATCATTACAACTGAATTCAATGCATTTTATTGTGTATTTTATTTAGATGACCAAATCTACACAGATGGCAGATTAGTCAGAAATTAAATTACAGTAACATCATCAGTAAGATTATGCACATTCAGATTTTCTTTTATTTGTGCAGCTCCCTTTAAAAAGATGAAACCTTTAAAACCAAGTACATCTAAAATGCTGGAAGCATGATTTTAGCAAATAAAGTAATCATCCACTTATAAATGTTTAAATGTGATATGAAGGCCTGCAAACAAGATTATAAATCACAGTAGAGCTCTGGCGGTCATATCATGCTCAGATGGGCACTGACTCATGGGGCCAATGAAAAGCAAAGACTCAGCAGCATGCAGATGGGTGATGAGAACCATAGCAGGAAGCAACCAGGCAAAAAGATGTCACTGGACTATACCTCGCTACAATGGTCCAATGCCAACAGCTTCACTAGACCAGATTCCCGACCAGCTGGTGTAAGTGTTGATAAGTGAGAATAAAAGGGTGGATAGTGACCCTGGGGCATGCTGTTAACCAACAAAACAACAGATTGCAAGCCTAATCGAACTAATCCGCCAAATGAAAAGTAAATATGGCAATTTGACTTTTACATTTTCAAATAAACATGAAACGGTTCTCCAGTACCTTCAGTAACTTCACAGTAAATGTCAGCAACGCTTTGAATAACAACTGCTTTTACCTTACATCCTGTTTACATTGAACTAGGCACTAGTTTACATGGAACTAGGCACTTTCTCAAAATGCCCCTAAAATCACAATGGCATGAAAATGTAACCTTTTCTAAATCCATTTGTTGTTTTCCTTTTAAACTTTCTAATATTGATTGAGGCTAGAATGCTTATCTAAATTATTCTAAATGATGCTCTGGGCTGAAAAGTTTGTATACACCTACTGGATTTACAATAACTGAGAGAGCAGCTGGATAAAGAATCATGACTTTGAACCAACACAGTCACCCATAGTTAAATAAATTGGTGGCAACCTTTACGACCCATTCTTCTTACCAAAGCACATTGGGTATTCTACAGAGGGTGTGAGAGTGTAGGTCTGACGGCTGAAAGTGCACATCTATAGCAGGTCTCTTTGTTCGGTAATTACATTTCACTGGGACTAGCTGTGGATATCGAATTCCACCTTTGACCCCATACTCCATAAATAATGATCATCATATCAGTGTCAGCTGACAAGTACTCCCACCCAGATGTTCCAGATGCTGTGTGCCTGACTTCATATCTTTAATCCCTTCAACTGTTTTTTTACATTCACCTTACTCACCTTATTAAGACTTTTAAGCCCAAACCCGTTCTCTTGTTTTAATTCTGCCTTTAACACTCCCACAATCAGCCCAGCCATTATACTGGTGATGCATTTTATTAGCCCTTCTCTGATTCAGACTGTTTCTTTGATTTAAACTGATTACAACTTAAGACTTATTACTAATTATGTATCCCAATTAATAAGCCAACTTTCAGAAAATTAGGTCAGACTTTCCAGCACTATGGAAAGTCAGTAATTGTTTTGCATGTTTGACTATTTTGGTACGGAAATATGACGTTAGATATAAATTAAATACAGCTCTTTTGAGAGACCACAATTTAACAGTATCCAGTTACTTCTCTGGAGTATGTAAATTTGCTTCAAAGCTGCTCATCCAGTGAGACATTGGATGGCAGTTTGGTGAGAGAATGCCAGTGGGGAGATGGTCTGGCTGTAAAAACTCCAGCTCAGAAACCCAGCAGACAGTATAACTAACAAGCTTTTTAACTGGAACATTGCATAAAATCATCATCCTTAATAAAACTAACTTTGAGTGGATTTCTGAGAAACCTAAATAAGAGAATAAAAATTACTCTGAATTTTCATTTTTGTTTAAATAAAAAATATTTTAAATTGGGATGAAAACATATCGATTTTCATGTTTTTAGGTGAAGTATACAAAACAAAAAACTACTCTTATTTAGAACAGGGAATTTATTTTAAGGCAGGTTTTGTGAGCAAATGTGTACTGCATTGAGTATATTAAAAATGAAGCAAACGTGATGCTACTTTAAAGAATACTAAATACTAAAAAGTCACTCCTGCTTATTGTAAGAATAACTTTGAAAAGTGTTTGGAGAGAAAAAACAGTACAAAGCAGAATATATACACTGAATATACACAAATACATAAACACTAAATATATGTGTATAGTTACATATAAACTTAACAATACATAATATATTTACTTGCATTCACTACAATTCACTACAGAGTATTTCACACAGTAGTATCATTTAAATCTACACAGGCTTAGCATCTGACGCATACACAAACCTAAAGACTAGAAAACACAATGAAGCCTACGTTAAAATCAGGCCTTTCTTATTTTATAATTACCAGAGGGAGCTAAAGATTGGGTCATATCATATATCACTCCAAATGAGTTGCCTCTTGGGAGAGGGATTGCATACAAAGGGCCTCCAATGAGGTAACTTGATGCAGAAAGTTTTTGCTCAGCTTCTTGAAAACAACTTGGTAGTCATGAATGCCATGGTTTCACAACACGGACAGTGAGTAATTCTGCTCATTATTTAATACAGTGTACATAATAACTTCTCTGTGGTAAAATGTCTTTGCAACAGAGTACCCCAGATGGTACAGTACAGTGTTGTTAACATCTATGGCAGCTCCATTGTTTATTTATGGCAATGATAATTTAAAACTTTACAATCATAGTTTCATAACTCCCTAGATTGATATTAAGTATTAATTGAACACCCACCATTCAACACTCAGCAAAGGTGAGGATAGACTAATTCAAATGGTGCCTGGATGACATTAGCAATGTTGATTTTTCTACTACTAGCTTGTTGTTACACTGCATGACATTTTAATTAAATAAAATCCAGTCTCATCAAAATCATTTTTATGTCTGCATCAGCAGCGTCATCCTCACATCATTTCACTGCCTCCCTCTGTGTGTAGAATCCTCTCTTTAATCCTACAGCCCAAATCTTCCTCACCCCAATCTGCAACCAGTCGCTAAAGTTCGCTCCAGGATACTAAGTGCACACAGCCCAAAGAAATGCAGAATCTGCTTCCTCCACCTCCGTCCCCCACCCTGTCCGTGACGAGCCTTAGCGTGGCCGCCGCCACCGACTATGGCTTGCTTGCTTTGACAGCTTTGCATAATTCATGCTCTGCACAGCTCTCCCCCCAACCCCCCCCCCCAGCCCAGCATCCAGCCGCTCTCTGTGAGACAACAGGAAAAAAATACAGACGGGAAACAAGAGCACTCTTCCATTAGCCAGTGCCTGTTCCCACACTGCACTGCTGCACCCTAGGATAGTGCCCCCATTGTCTGGTGTTTGCCGCTTTCACCACCACCGAGATGCGATGCAGCAGACACAGATGTGCACAGGCCTGGAGGAAGACACATCCACTTGTGTTCCTCTTTTTCAGTATTCAGCACCTCAAGACTTTGTTTTTCATGGACTTGAAATTGTTTTTAAGAAGTTTAATTTTAACCATTTACTAATGTCAGATTTACTAATGTTCAATGTAGATGTGTCCCAAAACATCTACATTGAAGTAACTAAATTGGTAGTTACAGCAGTAATTTACTTGATATTTTTTATAAAATGTACAATATAAAGCACTAAAAATGTAAGACTCAATTTTCTTATGCATGATGATGTCTTGAATGGCAAACCTTTACATTTTTAAGGTTGATTTTCTTCAAACAACGCTAGTTTAATTACTGTACTATGGGCACAATTAATTGGATTAAATGGCAAATAGATTATCAAATATTTCAGCACTGCCCTTAAACTGACTAAATTAAATTAAAAAACTTTAAAAGGTGGGAACAAGGTAAAAGGGTTATGATAGCATATTATCAGCATACAGAGATCACAGCTGTTATTAAAGCAAAAATTCAATAAAATATAACAACTGTGCTATTATTTTTTTACACTCACTCCAGTAATGAAGATGCTAAACTTCTCCATGTTTCTGCAGATTGATGATTTATAGGATTCCAAAAGCTGCCTGCTAGCATGAGAAAAGCTGTGTGTGCATTATATATTATATGTGCACACACATACAATACTGCAGGTTGACACCATGCGTCGAGTGCTGCAGGTGAACACAGTCATACTGATATTCAGCACAGCAGCATGATTGTAGGTGTAACATTGCTTAACTATTCACCCCCAACAGAAGCCAGGTTATCCAATCCCCACAGTTACAAGTAACAATTCTGGTGCAAGAAAAAACACAAACAATCTGGCTTCAAAATAACCCCTCTTTCCTTCAGGCAAAATCACACAATCCGCTCTCTGATCCACTTTCATTTGCGAGAGACACTTTTAATAACCTGCTCCACACTTAAGCAAACTCCTCATCCTGCGCCCCTCCAACTCCACAAAAATACAGACAAGACCAGTGACCTCTCAGAATGCAGCTGGTCCAATCAAATTCATGCTGTGCATGTTAGCACAGCAACACTGTTGATGGCTAGTGTAACATGTCCGGTTAATGACAGGATTATAACATTTTTAATAATTTAATAGCCAACAGTGTTTACCTTAAACTACAAGTGGCATTAGTGTTTATTAGATAAACAAAAATCTTGTAAATCTGACCGTGAGAGTTAAGGAAAGAGGTGACTGGCTTAAGATACTAGAAGTTAAAACATCCAGCATTACTGGGCACTAACAGCAAAGGAATAATAACAAGCAGTGAGGCCACAGCAGAGAAAGACATGGATAATTTCCCCAAAGAAAAAATAATCCACATTCTGAAGATACTTAATTTGCTGAATGCTGTCTAAGATGGACGATTACTCGCTTAAATCAGACATCTTTAAAGTAATAACCTGAAATGGTTTTCATCACAAATTATATTATTTCAAAATAAATCTTTTCCTCTTATTTTATGTATGTCTTAGTAATTCAGCAGCAAACAAACCTTATTAAACCACACTAAAAGTAAGAATCCAAATAAATGTACTACCTCAAGGATAGCCTATTCAGTTTCTTTGCAGAATATTATTTGCTTGCTTGATCAGTGCCACATTGTCCTGCATTTCTCAACCCATTTCTCAAAGTATACCCTCTCCCCTTTATCTCTTTAGCTCCTGTTGTGATATATAGCATTAGCCTTTGACTGTCATCTCAGTAGGACATTAATGTAAATCCCTTGGTTCCAGAGCTGAGGCATTTTGGAAGAGAGATAGTGGTGAGTTTCATTGCCTGGTCAGCGCACTTTCTGCCTGTGGCAAATCATAGGCTGCCTCCAACACAGCAGGAGGCAGGCAAGAGGGCACCACAGCAAATTGGCGATTGGAGTGAGGGGTGTGAGAAGGCAGATTTTGAGGGGAGAATGAGAGAAAGAGAAATTTAGAAAGAGACATACGAATGTTATTGGGTTGGAAAAGTGTACTGAAGGCAGCCAAATCCGCCATGGGCTTTAGGGCATCTATAGCTTAAGACAGGCACATCTTAAAGCAGTTGGCTTACAAAGGCATACATACAAAATTCACAGTGTTCGTAAACCATAGGCTATAACAAAAGGCATGGCCAAGAATGCATACATACACTTTGGATGGTACAAAGTTCGTAACCCACAACATTATAAATAAAAAAGAAAAGGAGATACATCACTCCACATCCTTTTGTAAAATCATGTAAAGTCAAATAATGATGGATGATCTGGCAATCCATCATAATTCTGTACTAAAAAAACACATTCCATGAGTGTGAAACAAAATGCACAACAGACCTTGGCTGACATTTATTTCCCACATATCTCACATTAAAGGTGGTTTGACATTGAAAATGCCCAATTCTTTTTAGCTGCTAAACTAGATTTGACATACCATTATAAGAATATACACAGATGAAAAATTTGATGCATTGCTTAAATTTCAGGAATGTGCTTAACAATAGAGACAGTCTACAAACTACTTTATAACTTAGAGTTCAGAGTATAACTCAATGTTGACCAAAACAGCTTAGTAAATAAAGGACAGAAATTATGTCAATCATAATCATTAATTACAGTATTCTAGACACTTCTCTTGCCGAGACAGTAAAGTCCTTAGAGACTTTGCATGTGTTTGTGTCTGTGCATTTCTTAAAATCCTGATGTCCTCTACTCAGCTACAGTGGCAAACCAATCTTAAATGACACTAGTTTATAGAGTAATCAATATATGTAAAGCCTTGCTGACGTGCTGGGGATCACGAGGGAAATCAGGTGTCAATTTGAACATAGGATGTTGTAGCTGCAACTGCCGACAGTGCATTGTATGGCAAGTCCAATTATTTACAATGCCTTTAAATTGATTAGCCATTAATTTCCTGAGCTGTTAACCTGTGTTATATTGAACAATTATTGGGTAAGATGTATTTCTGCCTGTCTCTTGGTATGTTCACTTGCTTTTTGCTAAATGTCTGTATGTGCTGGTTAAAGCATGTAATGCCTAAAAAATGGCATTTTTAAATGGCTTTACAAGCCTAGGCAATGTCCAAATCTACCCCATTTTTAGTTCAAACATTTTTTCAACATTTTTTGTGATAAATGCTGAATCAGGTAAATCCTTTACAAGCTGTGATAACCTGGACAATGTTAAGCTGACAGAGATCAGGTCTGTCCACTGTGATTATGCAGAAAACATGTAGTGTAAATGTGATACGCAGAGGCTGGTGTGCTGGCAGTGTGTTTGTCAGGGTACATTAACCTGCGCCTGTTTGCTTAGCACTGTTGAAATAGGCACTGATGGCTGAGCTACTTTCATAGACACACACACACAGTCTTATTCACGCTGTATCTTTTTGTGCTGAATTGAAAAAGTGACTTTATCTAGAGTGATCAAAACAAATAAACAAATATTGAAACAAGTGACCAGGGCTTTCCTGTTCAATCAATTGCCGAAACTATCACTGTGACATTTACTAGTCAATCCCAACAGCGTTATTTTATTCGTGAAATGCTAAAAAATTGTGAATTACAATGCAACAATTACACCAGTGACATTATCTAAGAGGCCTGTCCTTACGACTTTTAACTTTGCGTTGAACACTAAATAAGAAGGCCACAACATTTTTGTTTACGCTGGTTAAATAAAGCATGAATGACTGCAGCTTACTTCACGTCATTTGAACTATTTTTTAAAGTGCCCATCACCCTCCTATAACACCCTCCCCTGGGATGAATAAGTGATACATGAGACAGAAAATATACCGGTCCTCTATCGGTCCTCCATTTTTATTCAGTTTCTTCTCTCTCTCTGTTTGTTCATTTCACCCCCTACCAAACAATGTGTGTTTTTTCCTCAATCAGAGGATGATGTGGCCAAGTGTTTTCTGTGCAATCAGTGGTGTGTTCACAATGTGACCTCTATTTTCAACATGTACTAGAAACCTGCAAAATCTTAATGACATGAACTGGCTGAGCTTGTTAGCACTTTTCTTCAATGAAAAAATGAACATTTGCAGATTAGTAAAATGAATCAACAATGTTAAGATCATCAAAACACAAACTAAAATGGCAGGCCTCTGCTGTGAGTACCTTATCCAACACAACAAATCCTTACATTTTGCTTCTTGCATTCCAACACTTTGCACTATAGTGTCATTTTTCTCATTTTCTTTGTTGTGTTGCCTATAAAATGTAGCTGCAATGATGATACTTTAGGATAAAAAAACACCTACAGTGGGTTAACTGTTGTACAAAACTAAATGGGGTTTGGAGCTGATAGAGCCATGTATCAATTTTCCAGCAAAATTAGTCAAGGCAAAATATATATTAAATATACATCACCCACCCCTCCTTACTTAAAAATACCTTTGGAGTTTTGTTGAAGTTCATTCATCTGTTCTTGAGTATATAATGACTACCTATTACTATTAGTCTTGTTAAACTGATTACTCACGTATTTTCTTCAATGTTTTAGCATCTACTTGCCTTGATGAAAAATGCACCCAGTTAGTCATGTGATTACCAACGTGTGTAACAATGTAACTCCGACCACGTTTAATCAAAGCTCTAAATGGAACAAACATTAAAATAAACGGAATAAATAATCAACCAGACTGAAGTAGTGAAACTGGACCTCAGGATATCAGGTTATCAATATTCTCTGTCACGTGTAGAAAGGTAACATTGAAACTGTACTCTGTTAAATTGTTATCCTGACTAGTAATTGAAATTTTGATGTCGTTATCGCGCTTCACCGCTGCTACTCTTAACTCTTCCCGGGGGCCGTCGGGCATTCTGCGCGTGCCGGGTCCAGCATCGGGTCACTATCGAGACCTAAGCAGGTGCACCTCGTGCGATAATAATCACAGATTTTCATCAACACGGTCGCCGCATCTGGAAGTAGACACCATTTTTTCTAAACGACATTTACGCATTTGCGGTGCCGTCTCGTGATAAACCGAATGCGAAGAAAACAACGGATCTGTGCTCGGTTTTGATATTGATGATAAATCCAAACTACCTGTTTATCTGTTCAACATTTCTTGACAATTGTATGGAATTTCGAGCAAAGTGAAGACTACCGGACAGGTCCTCATTCCATGCAACTATTCTATTCACGTGGTCCCAAATAACGGGCTGTTGTTGCAAAATAGTAATAGGTTGGTGTCTGGTTATTTCCATGCACCATTGAGCTGTATTGGAGTACTGGCTATTCAAACTTGCCACATTACAGCTGCAAATGTCTTAATGCATAAAAGGCAATGAAAGGCAGTCCCACATTGCAAAATACTGGCAAACGATCCAAGTGAATTAAAAAAACTGGAACATCAAAACAATTTAACCTGACTATAATCATTCAAACACACTGTCTTACCTCGTACAATTCGTTTTACATCCACATTGAAAAAAGAAACTTTAACGCGGATATCCAAACTTTTAGAAAACAGCAGATTTAAAATGATGCAAAATAAGGAAGATAAATTTCCCGCAGTCACGCCTTCCAGTGCCTCTCACGAGACATTGAGTGTTCTCGAGCCGGGGAAATTCCTCCGCAAACAACCAGCCTCACACGCTGCGTAAATAACGGGACAGCGGTGTGGACCAGGAGAACCCGGTGGCACTAAGTCCAGAACCGTATGAACGGTGTACTCTGTACTTGAGCCAAGGACTGTACCACTCCTCTCTGTGTGTGAGATGCGGTGCTGAGAAGAGGGTCGTTTGCGCTGGATCCGCGCGCGAGTGAGGCAGTGTCATTAACAGCACGAGCACTTTCCCGTCAGCCAGACAAATCGAACTGGGAAAAAAGAAAAGCTTTGTCCTATTTTTACTTTATTTTATAAAAGTACATCAACTTAACAGTCTGTACATACTAATAATATCTTAAACTCAGCTAAACTATAATCGTCTAAATGTGAAATAAATATGAATGGCCATAAATAAATGTCAAGGTAAATCAGAGGTTGCAAATATACTGGTATCACAAACCTCTATAAATGTGCTATAAAATAATGCAGTTTTATTTAATAAAAACCTATAGTGACTAAAATTCTATAAATTCTATAATTTAACAAGTGCTACACAAACATGATAAGACACAGTTATAGTGTACAGGATGAAAAGTAGTTATAGTATTGTGGCTAGAAGGCTTGTTATGTTATGGCCAAAATTAAATAAAATTGCTTGTGGCAGCTTGAAAAAAAAAACAAAAAAAAAAGATCAGGGTCTGTTTGGGGTACGCATGCACACACACACTATTGTTGTGAATTTACTCTTGCCTGGTAGCAGTTGAGTGTGTTGATTGACTGTGGACTCCTTTGAAAAAAGTTAATTTTGCTTTAGTTAATCAGTTAATTAGCAGTGCAGATGGGGAGGTTGTTATGTGGCTTCTCCCTCAAGTATGGCCCGCTGTGGCTTTTTTCATGTAGATATTATAGGGCTTTTTGGCTTTCATCAGAAAGCTGATGTGAAAGCACATGGCATATGAATTGCATATTGACGGCTGTGAAATGACAGCTCTCACTGTGGCTGTGTGTAAAGAATGAAGATCATTAATTACAAAAGCCCAGCTACTTAATCCCACACGAAAGAGAGCTTGAGGCATCTGTTGTTATCTTGCCCTCTTCTGTTTCGCACTCTCCTTCTATGTCTCTTGTTTTACATTTGGTCGCCCCCATTTTTACTCCTCCACACCCGTCTGGCTATTTCTCCTCTGCCTCATTCTTGTCTGCCTTTGTGTTGTTCTTTTCTTTTCCATTATAAAACCCACTTTTATCTTCCCATTCTTTTTCCGAATTACCCATTATCTTCTATTGCTCTTTGCGTGTCTGTCTGACTGTCTTCCCATGTCTTGTGGAGTCCAGTGAGAACGAAAAGAGTTTGAGTCCAGAGGTCTGGACTCAGCAGGGGGAGCGGTACTGCAGTGGCTCTCCTCACTTCCTCCTGTGTCCCAACCCTCAGACTGCATGCTGAGATGGAGTTATCTCTCAAGGCAAGCTGTTCTACTTACCAGAGATTTGCTTTCAAGTCTTTCTGCCAAACACCAGCACATCAAACCCTCTTCTATCAGGAAGGGCTATTATCTGCATGAAAGACAGTTTGATCAGTAGTCTGTCTTATACTGCAACTAAAGAACAAGAAGAGTGATATGAGCAGCAGAGGAGTTAGCCAAAATGCAGTGTGTACCCATTCTTTCGGTATGTAACATTTTGCCATAAGAGTTAGATTTGTTAAAATATATACAAGTAAATTGTTTTATTATTCAGGGATTGGGGAGAATTACATTTAAGAAATTGAGCTAAATGTACAGTGAAGCCTGTTGCATTATATACTGTGATTTGACTTTTTGATACGGTCATAACTACACTAGTAAGAATCTAAGGTCAAAAGTGGTTGTTCTATTTAAAATGAGTGCTGTGCTTGCATTTAATTTAGACTGCATTTATAATGTGCTTTTCACTGTTGGGCAGTAACAGCCTCATAATAACATAGAGTGACAGTTGTGTCACTGAAAAGTACCAGATCCAGACAAATATACCAACATCTACAAGATAAACATTCCTGCATATTAGCATAAATGCTGTACACAGTGTTAAGTCAGTCAAAGGAGTTCCAAATCTTCAGCATAGTTCTGGGAATGGGTCTTTCAACCTCTTTTCAAACACCAATTATTGGGCTTTACTAAATGTATTTTACTAAATGTGGGCATTTCCAGCTAATCCATCACTTTACGGCCGATGGGCTCATCTGTACCCCCTAGTGGGAAAGAGTAACAGTGAAATGGCACGTCCATGTGACTGAAAATATTTGCATATGAAACCTGATGGTGGTATTTACAGTAAATGCTTTTTATTTAGAGGTAGGCTACATCAATTAAACAATTTCTGAAAATTGCACTAAGGAATGAAAACTGCATGAAAAATCCATCTTGGCGTTGCTTTGATAGAGCTGAGAAATGCTGTGCATAACGATTTATCAAAATTACATGCATGCCTTTAATGTGTATGCTTAGTAAAATCTGTCACGTTGACTGGGAAGTCTGGGATTTAGCAAACACTGGAAGCATGTAATGATGTATGATAAAATATATCCTTGTATGTGTGGTTTAAAAAGACTATATGAGGTACAAATGGTTTTATTAAGCGACCATGATTCAAACAGAAAGCAATCACATGAGTAACTAGATTACATTAAAACAGCCAAGTAGGAAAGCAACACATAATTTAAAGTAGACTAATTCTAAGGTGCCTCTGAGGAGACATTTGATAGACTTGATAAATTTTCCCTAATTAACAATGTCTTCACATGACTTCCAAAGACTCAACAGGGCATGGCGTAACCTTCCAAATATAGTTTGGTTAACAGGAGAGATTGCGTCATCTTAGGTAGCAGTAATTTCTGAAACATGGCTATTAATGACCAGCATATCATTCAGGAACAATTAGCTTATCTTGAAACTATCCATTGTAATGATGTAAAGCATTGAGCATATAAAGTGTCCAAATTTGGAGGATTACCCAAAGCATTAAGCACATACACACTAGAATTCACCACACATATTATTTACTATTTGTTAATTTAGTCGCTCAATATTATCAAACCAGGACACTCACGAGAATAAGCTTTAACAGGTCTTTTAAGAATAAAGGCGGAGAATGCTTCTGTCTTTGCTACAATCCCCAAGCATGAATCTGAAAGCCATGGAGACGAATGACCAGTCAATAGTGATCTCCATAATCATTAGTCCTCTAGTGATTCATCAAGCCAATGACACTTGTATCCCTAATACCACATTTATTCAGGTTTGAGCAGAAGAGATTGCATGCTGTGATTTTCTCTAAAATGATTGATTATCTAGCCTTTCGTGCCCCGCGTGTGTGGATGAGTAACTGAATGAATGAGTGGGTGAGTGAGTGAATAAGGGATCAAGTGTGGAAAAAGCATGAAAAATAGAGAAAGAGATGCAACACAGACAGAAAATATTTTGTGAACTATGTGACTGACAAATTGATCATTTAGCGCGAAACAAACAGGAAGTTCAAATTCTATTTAAAAAGACATGATTCTTGTTTAGTCTTTAAGTGTTGTGCTGCAAGAAACTAGATATGACTACCTTAGGCAAAGTTATGCTAATCATCGATCCTTAAACATTTAATTGAGTAACAGAAGCATCAATAACAATGTAATAATCAGTGGCAAATGCCCTCTGTCTGTGGTGCATCATTCAATTATTCCTAATGTGTTTAATTAAAGAACAAGTCAGACTAATTACGATGCTTTTCTTTTGGTCATGTAATCCTTCTTTAAACAAAGCATGAACAATATTAAATAATAAAGCATTGGGATAATACATCAGAGAAACAAAGCAAGCAAAATATGTATTATATATATGTAGATATTTGTGGGTGGGTGTCTGTATATATATGTGTCTGTCTGTTGTTTTGATAAATAAGGTGTGTAATTAAGTATTTCACAGGCACTATCATTTAAACACAAATGGCATATTGAATTCCCCCCTCTATAAATGTGCACACACATAGCTTTGAATGTTCCCATCACACGTCTGGTGACAGCTCAACACATGCACTATAGATCCCTGTTTTGAAATACAAGACAAGCTGCCAATACAACAGCTACCTGTGGGTGACTGATGCCTCTGTGCATGCGTGTACCAATGTGTGTCAGTGTAAAGGAAATTAGCCTCTTCCACACCTAAACAAACCCATTATCTCCCATTATCCTTGAGCAGTAGAAAACAACTCTAATGCTTAAAAAATCCTCAAGATGGCCGTTCAGTCTGTGGCAAAAGTGAAGTTTGCAATTAAGGAAATAATTATGTCTATACCAGCTATGAGATGTGAGGACAGGGGTCTTCTGGAGCTTTGTGATAGAGCAATACTGAGGACCTTAACAGCGGGGAGTTGATTTAATTGAGTCCAAATTACACTCTCATGGCAGTGGCACTTTCCTCTGAGCAGTAATGGCTCATTGTGTGGTTGTCAGGGTTGCACTGTATGTTTTAGCTTTTAAGGGCCAGAGACCTCAGGTAGAATAGATCTCTTCCTTCTAAATAATGCAAGAAGCATTTTGATTTGTGATGTAGCATTTCAAAGCTGTTTCGAAATTCAAAGCTGTTATTACCTACTGTAAACTGATGATGATTATAGAGTCTTCCTGATAGCTCAATCCTATCTTTCATTAGTTTTAAGATTCAAAAAAACAGAGTTGACAGTCGAAAACTAGTGACAACTTTCCACAATTCCTCTGAAAAAAAAACTCTTTTACCCAAAATCCTAAGACAATGGTGAAATAACAGTCTATATCATAGTAAGTGCTAGGAACATATAAATGAGTCTAAGTTAGTACCCTTGCTGTGTAAAACTCAAATGATTTTCTGGCTCTTTTTTGTTTCTTTCTGTATCATTTTTTTTCTGACCAAGCAACTGTTAGCCACAACAGTTGGCACCCACCATCCACACCCCCCAACATTATAATTCTCTCTGCGATGTCTAAGAAGATACACACTCCATCTATCACAATACAAGCATTCTCTCTGCATAGATTCACCCTCAGACCAATTAAACTCATTCCTTTCCTCCTTCTTTTTGTGAATAATTAGGCTTTCATTTCACTAGCATACATCTTCAAGATCCTGTTCTTCCTTCGAACAAGTCAACTTCTAAAAGCTGAGAGTGTCTCCGGCTTTATTTTAGTTCTGTTTCTTTAGGCCTTTAGTCAATTATTGAAAAAATGTTTGAGTTACAACGGAACTGGCTGGTGGGGAAAATGTGTAATGTGTCTTTTATTTAGATTACAGAAGGATTGACATACATGACTATCACATTTCAGAGGCTATATTTAGAATAGAATAATAGCTTATAATATCTTATTATCTTTTTGAATACTGCTCAGTACACATACAGTGCCATTCTGCAACATATTGTATATGCTATGTTAATTCATGAAATCAATAGTATTCTGTATTGTAGTCACATGATGTATAGGTCAAGGTCAAGGCAAATGCATTGCACTTGCAAACACAGTACAGTAATTGTTGTATACTGCACATTTTGGGAAATGTAGTTGTAGGTAATATAGGTATTTATGCTTAAAAACATTTGCATACTTTTTAAAACCATACATTTTGCAAAATACGCACAGTACACATAATATGTAATATGAGTATATGTAATGTATACAGCAGACTTCCTATGCTAATCTAAACGAACAGTATGCTAATCTGAGCGAATCAAAATAAAAAACAGGGGAATTTAAGTCTCTCTCTCTTTGCCCTTCTCCTTGCCCTGCCTCATATATTCTCTCATTCATATGTGCACACCAAAGTGTTTTTCCTAGGCAACTACAAATCAATCAGTTTAGTTTCATCTGTATAGAATTATGGACACCTCACAAATTAAGCAAAAAATGTGCATGTGTATCATGTCATTTTCATTGACACTGCATCCATCTACGGAAGGAGGAGGGGGACAAGTGCCAAATTATAAAGCCATTACTTTAATGCAGAGCAGGACACTGCTGCAAGACACCTGGAAAACAACCTTAGGGATCAATACTCCACACACATTTCATTACATAAGTGGAATTCAGATTCATCTCTGCCTTCTGTGTTCTTTCCTTGCCAATAATTTTTTCCAGCACAGAAATTAAATTGGTTTAGTAATGATTACCTGACTCAGGTAAAACTAATAGTCCTATGGCTTATTAACAAAGGCTGTGACAAGGGCATGATGGAAGTCTGCCATTCAGTAGCTGTTAGCTTTAGGACTCTGGACAATGTCACATCTGTGACCTCAAGCTGTATACAGCAGAAAGTCAAATGCCAGGAAACTTTGACATGAACATGAACAGAAAGGTTTTCAAGTGAAGAAAGTGAAGAAAAAAGTTTAAGAAAAGCACAAACATTTTTAACAGACGTTTGTGATAATTAAACTGTAAGTCTGTATATCACATACTGTAAAAATATATTTTTAAAGTTACATGCAGAAAAAAATTGGGTAAGACTTAGTACAAATTGGAGAAAGTGTTGCTGAAAAAAGGCTTTTCAGTCTCTGGATTTTTTTTATGCTGTGTACACAGCAGAGATGAGCAGTACATGAATGTCATCACAAAGTCATAATTACCAATGGGCAGTAATTAACAGTGCCTGTTGTGAAGGTTGTGTACTGTTGATGATGTAGTGATAAAGCTTGCCAGAAAACACCACTCAATTAGCCAGTTTCTGAGGCAACATGCCAGTACTACATTTCTCACTAGACACCCAAGAATGTACTAAAGCATTCAGTCTTTTTAAATAAAGAGAGAGTTGTGTTTAATTTTTCAACTATACCGTTTTGTAAAGACATATTACAGAGTCAGGATGTTGGTGTACTGGATTTTTGTCTGGGCTGCTAACACAAAAATTGCAGGTTCAAGCATGAGATTGATTTTTGAAGTGGGCAATAGTTGAGTTATATCGCCATTGTGCCCTGAGCAAGCCTTTAACCCCAGGCCACTCCAGAGAGACTGCCCTTTGTACTGACCATATGGCAGATCACTTTGGATAAAAAGTGTCTGCTAAAATGACAAATAACCAAACACGAGTGCAATACAATTCCACTAACGCAGTGACTGTACGGAATAGCTTTGCCAGTAAGCCACTTTGTGTGTTTTTGTGTTCTATGTGAGATCGTATAGCAAGGTTGGATAATAAGAACTGGTATGAAATCACTATAAAACTATAGCTGAAATATCTTAAGCCTCTGAACAGGCTGGCTTCAGTGCTGACTGTTAAAATCAGACAGAAAAGAGCCTTAAGGCAATAGTGAAGTATGGGACAGATGTCAAAATAACAGCATGCTGAATCAAGCACCAAATGTTTTTTTATGAACATACCAATTAAACATAAGCCAGTGTATTAAAAAACAGAAGGCAACTGGATTCAGAGGTATTAAGCATGTGAATACATACATATTTTGCTACTGTACTTAGCATGATACCAGATGAAAGAATGATACCAGATGATTTGTGTTATAAGCAGGTTCTCACTATGGCAACTATGGTGCTTCACAGGTTTGGTACATTCTAAACATATTGATAGGCAGATGGTTTAGGGGGACAAAAAGAGAGCTCAACTAGCACATTTCAATGGGTTTACAAAAGTTACAACATATTTTCTTAGCATTGTTATACCTTCTAGTTGGTGGTACGTAAAATTCCCTGGAAGTGCATATATTTACATTATATGTAAATATTATATTTATCTTGCTTCATTCCACTGAACATTACAGCTATTTGAAGGCTTTCTTTTATATCAAAATAACATAAAAACTGTTTTATATCTTATCAACCCAAGTGCACAATTGCTTTACCTTGATAAACATGTCCATCATAAATGTTGTAAGCCTCAGCCTAATGCTAATTAATCACCTTGAGAATATGATGGAAAATAGGAACATATTTGTTGCACAGCAGGACATTGTTTCTTTCAGGCTGCCTGATAATCTTCACACGTCTATTGGCAATTTCTGCCATTTAAACAGATGACATAGTTTCCATATAATATTCCTGTTATATGTTACAAATCCCTGCTACTTTCCTTTAATTATACAACACATTTTAGAGGCCATTTTTATATTCCCCAAGTCAGGTACAGAGCTATGTATTCTGAACAAGAGTGGCTAGTTCCAAGTGGCTTTTTGCTTTTAACAATTCACCTTGATGAGGTTACAGTTTGATTTACATTGTCGCTATGGACAAGAATGTTCAAAGTTAGCAGTGCTCAAAGATGGCTTGGATCTCACTGGCACCCCGCTGCTCACACACAAATGAGAAATCTTGCCGCCCATGCTACAAGTTTAATCGCTACTGTTCCAACTTTTGGAACCTTATCCACAGAGAATCGTTACAATATCAAAGACAAAGATTGTCTGTTGTGCAAACTCATTCTGTCATCTGCTTTTGATAAAAGTGTCACCAATATTAAAGGAGAGGGGGAGAGGATGGAGGTGAGGAAAGATGAAAGCTGTTTGTGACCTTTCGCTCACGTGTGCGTGTCACCCATTTTAAATAAGACCTAGAGCTGATGTAATTTTTGAGATGATAAATTACTTTCTCTTATCCTTGAGAGAACAATAAGCTTTTTATAATTTACTTGTGAAAACACTGCAAACTGCAGTCATCAAAACATTGCTCATAGTTTCTTTAAATGACCAGTGTCCTTTAAAGAAACAATGATATATAAATAAATAAATACTTTTTATAGTGAACTATGTAACTTTCTCTGTGTGGTGAACAAATAAATGAGTCAGCAGTTTTATACACAGTTTATGAATGTGGAAAAAATGCCTTTGTCGCTTATGTTCTTTCAACGAGATGTCAGAAGCAGATGCAAAACTCCAGTTTCACGTCTTTCAACACTGACAGCAACTCTCAGTGGTTGTATGAGAAGCTGTTGGCATTATGCTGATGCTTACATCATTACTAGGCCCAGATTTAATCTGCTGACTTTTTCCACATTTATTCACACTGGGGTAGCTGGAGGCTAATCAGATTAGCAAACATTTTTAATAAACAAACATGCAAGGCAGCGCATGTGGGAAGCTGGGAAGAGTTCAAACCCCTGCCCCTTTTGTGTCATAAGGTACATTTGAGAATATGCACATTTCCTTTGGTCATAGAAAATAATAATTATTATATTAAATAACAGTACACTTCTATACCATTGCCACCAACACCTAATCTTAAAATGAGCTATAATGTTATTTGAGGAAAGCAATAGGTGGAGATGAAATGGCAGGCATTGTTTTTTTTTATTATTTACAGCTCTATGCAGAAATGCATGTTGGGACTAGGATTGGAAACAGACTTTGGAAAGGACTGGAATAGTATACTACAAAATAAAGTTTGTAGTATACTGATAAATCACTTTAAAACAATAATCACTTGCTTTGTAACTGCACTCACAACTAGTGTGTAAGATGTTTTATGGTTTCATAACAATCCATTTGAGAAATATGACAAAAAGCATGAAGTCTATTTTGTTTTTATTCAAGGCATCCACTGAAGGTAGCATGTAGTTTAGCACTAGCTCATGTCATTAACTTACAAAAATACATCTACAGTATAGTGTAATTAAATTTATTATATATTAAAGTTAATGTTAAAATCTCTACTGTGTAAGGAATATTTGATTTCATGTAATATATGATTTCATGTAATATCGCTTTCATCTATATAATGCACAAATAAAGTTTACGACATTAACAAAACTGAACATTATGAAGATTATCTTGTTTTGTTTGGTAAATAACGTTTTGTAATATTATCATTATCCCTATTTTTGTTTGATGTGGTAAGCATTCTTTTTGTATCTTTTCATTGAATGCCAAAGAATGGATTAAAAGAAAAAAATCATAAGAAAGTCATTAAAATATAAAAAAGCTGAAAGCTTAAACATTATATATAAATTAACACAAAAACCTTAGTGTTAAGTTGAAAGTGAAACATTTTAAAAGGACTAAGAAGAGTTTAAATAATGGTCTTAAGCAATGAGAATTCAACAGCTAAACAATTGCATGTCTTGGACATTCATGGAGCATTTTTTACTAATGAAAATGTTAGGGATATATGCTTACAACGAAAAACCAATGTTAAGGGGGGAACATTTCAAAAGCATTTTTTTGCAACTTAGTTTTTCTATGGTAAAGCTACTACTGTCTTTAAAGTATACAATTCGAATGCTACTAGAAAACAAAAGCAAACCTGATCAATTGAATTCTTTGAAAAATAGGAAAAGTTCCTGTGACTAAAATGGCAACATGCACTACAGTCTGAAAGCCCACGGTGTTTAGACATTTAGAGTCTTAAAAAAAATGCACTGATGTGACTGATGTGATGTAAACATTCATCCGTCATTTTAGTGATTCAAAGACAAACAATGATCAATGCAGCAATCTACCATAAATATCAGCTGTTCTGTGATTGAAATTCTTGTCAGATACACCAGGACCACCTTCACTGAGCCTCCCACTGTTTGAAAGGTTGACTGTAAAATGTGATATTGGACTATAAGCCCAAAAGGAAAATATTGAATGGACAAAAACTGAATACCATAGTCAGGAGAGCCATTTTAATATCAGACACCCTGGGATTTTACCATCAACTATTATTAACCAAATCTTGTAAAAGCTTATTAAAGACATGAGGAAAAGCTTTTGAAGGGGAAATTAAGACTCACCAGAAGCACAATTCTCACAGATGGTTCTTCAGCATCCCAGGAAGGACACAGAACTGTCTTCCACATATGAGTTTGCCATTTATTTCTGCCTCTGAGCAATAATGATCCAAACAGTGTTCGTATCGCAGCGGGGTGCAGAGAAACACTGCTATTTTGGGTGAGTATGAGAGGCTTGTACTTAGAGATGGAGAAGCATTAAATTGCACTGCAGAATCAATGCCTTGAGAGATGCCAGCTTGGCAAAATTCAACAGCGGACAGAGAGGAAGGGATTCTCAGTGAGCCATAGATCTCTAATCCTGTTGAGTTTTAGGCAACACCTCAATCAGAACATGCTACTCTTACGTGCACCAGTCATTCAATTCAACATCACCCACATAGTGTGAGAGTTCTGTAAAAGGAACCATGTAGAGGTAAATACTTAATGACAATAATATTTGGACTGTAGTGCTTGCTTTAGACAAATCAGTTTGGCACAAATCTGGAAAAACAACTAAAAAAAGACAATAACCATAAATAGCAAAAAGTTTCACAGACATATAATCGATGTATGTGTATGAGATTGTACAATGTATGAGATTGATAAAGATAAAAATATTAGACACAGGGTTGCTGTCTATATCTAGAGGTATATTTATACTGAGGGAAATATAGGCTAGATGCACAAAAATAAATATGCGGACAGGACTAGATGCTCCTCTTGAACTACTGTTTACAATCTTGTTTTTTTGTTTTGTTCTTTACTCTTCAAATCCTCAAAATCCTTACCTTTTTAAAACTAGCATTAAATCAGAAAGATCATTAAATCAATCAGAGTTTTTATATTTGCATCACAAAATCACAAATGCATTAGTCATAAAAAGCAGTTTTGTTTTTGCCATTGTTTATATTGGCATTGTTATGGGGCAGTTGTGGTTGACTGGTTAAGGAGTCAGGCTTGTAATCTGTAGGTTTTTGGTTCGATTCCAGCACTGGCAGGTAACAACTGAAGTCTCTTGAGCAAGGCAACTAACCCCTGATTGCTCCCTGGGTGCTGCAGGGATAGCTGCCCACTGCTCGGGGTGTGTGTGTGTGTTCATGACTTGCAGTGTGTTTACTCCTCACAAAGGATGGGTTAAATGCAGAGGTCACATTTTGGTTATAGGTAACCATAACTGACAAAAACATGTCATATTCACTTGTATACTATGCTATTTGTTATATTTATAACTCATTTTAATAAGAAGCAGCTGTTTGAAGTAAGACAAGAGGCCATCAAGAATAACAAAGTTTTTTAAAAGCCCGGTAGGTTCCTCTGTATGATATCTAACCTTAACCTCAGATACAACATATTAGAGCCCATACAAGTTTAGCCTTATCTGCACTGAACAGACAGAAGGTAGAAGAGACTGAGGCAATGGGGAATAAGTCAACCATTCAAGTGTGATCAGAAACACCACAGGCCCTTGTGTTTACTTCTGTTTGTGATAGATTACACCTTAAACAATATACAAGCACCAGTGCAGAGGATTACTTGCACATACAAATGATGCTGTTTGCCAGCCATATACGGTTAACATGAAGCAGTAAACTAAAGCTACACAGCTTTAAGAGAAAATATTAAGATAACAATCTGTATTATGTGTGGCATTTTGTAACAATTTAGTCACGCAGTGTCTGATAAGGCCAATTACATTTATTAGAATTGTGCGCCACTGTGACTCTACAGCCCCATCAACTGGTCAAAGAATAGGCCTTTGTAACTAGAGTTATGAGGACAATTAACATTTTTATCCAGTACATATCGAATCCTAATTTAAATGGTTTAACAATTGCAATCCAACACCACACTACAATGAGCAAACATGTTGCTTTCACTCTCTTTCGTCCATTATTTTACTGCAATTTCTTTTGCAATTACCTGTTTTAAATTAGTACTTGTTAAAAGCTTAAGCTATTTATTAGAAAAAAATTTATTAGAAAAAAGTAAGTGCATGTGTTTTACTTCCAATGAAGCATTTTAGTTAGTTAGTTAGTTAGTTAGTAATAGTATGTCTATGATTTAAGTATCTGTGATTCATATCACAATAAAATTCAATTCAATACAATTTACATTAAATACCAAATAAACCTGACTTCTAATTGAGTTTTTATTGGAGTCCTTAGTAAACAAACAACAACTAATCTTCTTTAGCTATGGAATGCTCTAGACAAAATTAACCTAACCTAAATTAACCTTAAAAATTTTGAAAAAGTTGTTTAATGGGTGGATTTCTGCAATCATTAAATTTATTATTTTATCACAGACAGGTCAGAATTTATATTTATTACTGCTGACAGCACAATAGATATTGCATATATTATAAAATGTTACCTGTTGCTTTAAAACGTTTATGTTCCATCTGCAGTCATTTTACTGGGATTCTCCTTCTTAAGGCTGGAACTGAAGCTGGTCATCTGAACATTTCTTCTGTTTCCATCTGTAAGTGGAGAACATAAATATTCTTTATGGAACAGTCCCACAAATTTTTTATTTACATACTGCAGTACTTTTATATTTTAAAATAGTTTGATTTTGTGGCAAACAAAGACCAATAAAAAACCAATAAAAACAATGTCATGTTTAAAATAATACAGGACTGGGATTGAATGGCTATAATAAAGATAAATAGGATTCAATTGTTGTGTACTTTGTTTACAAGAAATGTCATTTTCTAAGCATGTGTCTCCCACAAGAACAAGAGTTTCTTTGTAATCCTCACAGAGATGATTTTGTGTAGATGTTTAATTTGAATAAATCTAACTCCAGCTTCTCTGCTAGGCCCTCCACCATTGAAGGGCTACTTCCTTCCTTTGTGTTGCTTATGCAGCACAGAAGGATGCAAGCTGGCAAACTCAGACCCATAATTCTGGTAACTTGTGTTTTGCCAGAGGCCATCATTCTCCATTACTGGAGGTTGCTGGGATTTGTGCAAGAATAAACCCAAGGTAGGTGGCAGAAATATGGAGCTGCTCCAGGGTTGGGTTCCACTTTGAAACAGAAATCACAGACCGTGATTGGACAGATGGCACGGACAAGGTACAGAACATATGTGGCAACCTTTTCCACGTCATTATTCATCACCGGTGCATCATTGAGCTTTAGGGCTTCTGTGACACACAAATTGCCCCAGAAGGTACTATTGATGACTTATACTGGAAAAACACCCACATCTGGAATAAGAGAAGCTACAGAGGCTTTTAACTTCTTAAATGAATAAGTGAGGCCATGCTTCTCGCCTGTTGGAGCTCTGATGTGCTCCACATCTCTTTTGGTGAACACTGATTTAGCACTTTGGCATGGTCTGAAAAAACTAAATTTTAATGGTTTTAAAACAAGGTTAAGGGATCAATTACTGAAAGTGCTAAAATTTTATTGCAAGAATAATTTTTCAGGCCATAGAATGGATTTAATGTAATCTCCACTGAATACTCAAAGAGTAACATAAGCTCATTTAGACTAGTGTGATATGACACTGTGATAAATGAGATTTGCCTAATTTAGAGCTGACAGCCATTGTGAATGTTAGATAAAGACATTGAGATGCATGTTTTTGTTTTCATTAAAACAAGTCAACTGCTGGATTCAAAACAATGGTGCTGATGTTTCTGGTGAATGTTTTTACTACCAAATAATACAATAGCAGCAAAGCATATACAAAGCAGTGTGTGTGTGTGTGTGTGAACTGTGCTAGCAAAATGACTTGTTATTGATGAATTGTGCTTCAGACTAGTGAAGCTTATTCATTTTTGTCAGATTCAAACAAATAATACTGTTTTATGTTTTGAAGAATGTGAAAATAACAAGAACTTGTTTTTGAAATTTTGCTCATTGAGAGTCATTTTGTCAGCATCTGTCACACGCAAGTTTACAATTTAATTAAAATTAATCATTTTTTGGGAAAGTAGGTCACAATCTGTTAAATTACTTTGGAGACACACTGAGTTACTCCTATTAGGTGAAATTTGGTGACCTTATGTTTTCCAAATCCCACTGTTACTTTTATTTAATTGGTTGCATGCCTCAAAACAAACAAGCACATGACTCATGTTACCTGCTAAAGTTTTGCAATTAGCATTGTTGTTGGCATAGGACTGGCATTATTTTAAAAGTAAACTTCTCTTTTTATGCCAAAATAAAGACTTATAGATACATCTTCCCTTCTGAAGGCACATCAGTTACCGAACCCCTTTAAAAGTTTTTTCTGAAAGAGATTTTCTGATGACAGATCTTTCATACTAAATGTTAGTTCTTACGCCAAATGTTGACATTTGATAGCAGTTTTCCCCCATGCATCAGGTGACTGCTGTGTAAGTTAGCTACCCATTTGAAGTTTTATAAAGTCTGTTTTCTGTAATAGATTTCCAGCTTTCAAACCTAAACCTGTGTTTTCTTTTTTGCTGGAAAGTCTGGCATTATTAACAAACAAATTCAAATTCCATCTGTTTAACTTATAATACATGTGCAAGCAGGTACTTGCTATAACTTGCAAACTTATACAGTGTCAATCCTTCATAGGCTACCTGTGTAAATCATTCAACATATTCTTATTCCTCTATGGCATTTGACTTCAGGCCAAGTATTGCCTTCATCTCAGTTGTAAATACATTTAAGGTTTTGATTGTTTTAAAAATAAAATAATAATGCACATCAAGTGTTATATATTGTATCTAACATTAACATTCTGCTGTTGTTAAAAACAAACAAAAATGCTGCAAAATTTCATTAAATTAAGAAGCAATTTGGCAATAATAATGGCAGACTTAATAAGACAAACAGGAGCAGAAATAACAGATAGGAATAACAGAGGGAATGAGAATAAGCTGCGGTAAATGCTGTAAAACAGCCAGAAAAATGTGGCTTGTGTAAAAGTGTAAAATTGTGGTGGAGGCAAGACATTGTAAAAGACAACTTATGTTCAAATGTAATGATCAAACATTGTTATTACATTGATGCACTGTGATCATGTACAATGATCATGTTACTTTTTATGGTATTATTGTGTATTGAATCATTGCTGTATGTGTTCTGTTGTCATGAAAGAGGATACAGTTTATTCTGAAATCACCTCCACTGTGTCAAAGGACATTTCTTTTAGAAAAGTTTCAATGTTTCAATGTAACTCCATTAAAAGCACTCCATTAAAAGCAGGTATGTTTACTTGTTTGTAGTCTTACCAGTTTGAAAAGAAAACAGTAGTGATATTATTATAAAGAAATTGATGCTTTTCTATGTAATAGGTTCCAAGAGTTTGGTTAAGTCACTTCAAGTTTGTAGAGTTAGTTCTGTCCCTGCCCTCAGTGTTTTTAACAACCGTTTCAGAGCTGTCCTTCAGCCCCTCCTCTAAGCTCCATCCTCTGGTGCACACAGACTCTTTTATCAGGTATTATTGTATGAGGGCGAATCCATGAATAAAATATCATAGAAAACTGTATATCCCTTTTAATGAATAATGTAACAGCAAATTCAATATCTTTGCTTTCTTGTTCTGTCTAGAGCAACGTTTTGTCACAACCTGTATGTACTGCTGCTCTTCCTGGATTTACATATATGAGGGCAGGGCAAAAAAATGTAGGATTTACAGTGTTAAATACTAAAGAGTTAAATACAACATTGTATTTAGTCAGCTGACTATTCATTGGATTCACAATTAATCTGTATAATATCCATATATAATGACATCACACGTACTAGTGTAAGATTGCTGTTATCTTTGTTTGAGTTCCCAAGGTGATAGTGGATTTCTGAATATTTAGGTTACTAGGAAAACGAAAGTTGATTTATAAAAATGTACAGTTCCTGTCTTTGACTTTCATTATTGGTTGAGCTGTTCAAGGCAGCTGTAAAATACCACTAGTGTCTTCATTACATTAGCATTACTGTGCCACAATCTTACTGTTAAATCAAGTTATTAAAAAAACTTTATCAGCATTATTACAGTGTTGTTGCTATTTATTTTATAAAGCCTGTATTCATGTGAATAACTGTTTATGAAGTCTGAGTACGTTGCCCCTTTAAATATGCTTATAAACGTCAAATCACGTGACAAGACACGGAAGCACATAATTGCATGACAAGGCACGTGATGATGTCTGGGAGGTTCAAATAAACAAGGATGTTCCTTAAAGAAAATGTAGTTTGATTATTTTATCTTTAAAAATTGAATCAATCGATCTGCGCTACCCTTAGTTATTAATACTTAGGTTAATCTGTCTATGGTTTATCAACCCATGCGTCTCTGATACCTCTCGTCACTTTTTTATTGTGCTTGCTTGGTTGATCCTTAAAGACAATGTCAGTGTGGATTTTAATTGAAAGTGCGTGTTTCTCTATAGCCTAGAGAAAGGGGCGGCTCGGTGCTTGATGCAGTGGAGCGGGGCTGCGCGCAATGTGACAGAAGCGTGGGGTTTGGGGGCAGTCTAGATGAACGCGTAAAGACCACAATATTCTCTATGATCATAAATGGGTATCTTCAAACTACGTCCATGATTATCAGTCTAAATAGTGGAAACGGTTACCATATACCAGTACTTCTTGTATTATATAAAACATTACAGCGTCATACAGCGCATAACATAATGTTGCCCATCAAAATGTGCCATGTGCAGAGACACAACAGAGGGGGCAGTAGCAGACGTGCGCAGGGTATACAAATGCTGTTGCAGAATTAGGTAAAAGTTCTACACTCTCATTGGCTACATCTGCATATTGCAAATGTCTAATCAACCAATCATTTGCCAGCAACTCAGTGCGTAAAGGCATGAACATCTGCACTTCAAGTTGTTGGCAGTGGCATTTCCTTTAGACCTTATTGACAAAAATTAAAGCAAGCTCCTAAATTACCCTTAAGTAACTTTGAATCGTATTGGTTCTAATGCGTTATAAGACCAATAAAAATTATTGATGTGGAGCTGGTATGTTGCAATGTTAATTCAAAAATATGTTTATATTCTTACATACCATACTGATCACTATACACACTCAAAATATTATTACTTTCCTTTCACAAATGTATCACTTCATAAGGCATGTATTATAAAACTAGAGTAATATGGATTACTTTAATGATAGGGCACCATTCCCCCCATTTTAAAGTACCAGGGTGTTGTGTTTGGATAAAACAAGAAAGTCATATATACCTGGGATTCCATGCGGTGAGAAATGTATTGGCTAATTTTCATTTTTAAGTGGAGTATCACTTTAAGTGTTTAAATGCTCCAGTCTGTCAAGTATTCCTGCTGATCATGTGCATCCCTAAATGGCCACAGAACACCCATCTTCTAATGGCTGCCTCTGAAAAATAACACATCATGACACAAAGCACTTCATCTCAAGCTGGTTTCACAAAAATGACAATGTCACCATCCACAGCAAACAGGTCTCAATCCAATAAAGTACCTTTGGAATAAGGTGGAAGAGTAAACTGTTCTATCATGTCTACAGGCTGTTTAAGTATTAGGGAGGTGTACATAATAATGTCACCACTGAGTGCATTTTCTGCTGGCCTTTTCAACCATTAATCTTTCTGTAAAATCAGTGACTAGAACCCTGTGTCAGACAGAGTTTTGATATAGGTTTAAAGCAATTTATATTTTGCCTTTACTTTGCATCTATAAAGGCAAATTTATTAATTCCACCTGTTCTCTTAATCATAAGGAATTATGGATTATTGAAGCAAGCAGCGCTCTATGTGCTAAGGCCTTACTACCTGCATAATATCCACATTTCAATGCAAAAAGCTGAATCAGCCTCCTACTGCTTTTAGTTGTACTTTATCCTTTATCAAACCAGCTTTGTCTAACTTTTGCAATATGGAAGTTAACAGAAACCTTTTTTTGTCTGTGCAGCCATCTTTGCTGGAAACATGGGCTTCAAATCTGAGGATTTGTCCACTAACAAATCAAGACCTTTTCTCCCAGTGGCTGCAGAACAACTGTCAACCCACTTACGTAAAAAACTGCTGTTTTATGACCCAATGTTTATCTTTCAAGTTCCTAAGCACTTTTTGCAACTTCAGACATGAGTTTAAATGCTGATCTGTGGTAGACCAACACTTTGATATACTTATAAAGTACCAAACACCATGAAACATTGTTTGTGATAAAAAAAGGTATATAACACATTGCATGTTATGGTTAGATACAGCACATCTAGTGTGGATCAGGGAATGTTTAGGTCAGTTCATGTGGATTCTGTAAAAATGTTTAGGAAGGATGTTGTTGTAATCACTGTCAAGACAAATTCAAAGTGAAACAAAGTAACAATGAATAATGCATTGTAAGGTTTATGAACAATACAATAGTTGATTCCAGCATTCTGCTATTGGCAGAGTCAAAGCCCTATGGAAATTCGAAAAACAATATTCAGAATGCATTCATATTTTTGTGTTTTCATACCCAGGCAGATAAAACAGCCTGGGTTGTTGGCAAGTTAATCAAATCTGTACAAATCTGAATATCTTTACAGCTGAGCGAACCTTGAGGTGGATAAGGCAAATCAGGAAGCAAAATAAAAAACAGATATAGCATTGCTATGTAATGCTGCTTTTTTAAGCAAATTTGTTTTCTCTTCTTGTCCCAAATCCAATCATTGTTTATATTAGAATTAGGATTACTTTCATTTTACAGAAAGTTTTTCCAGACCCTTCCAAGTTCTGTGGGTGATTCACGCTTAAAGTTATGGAGACCAAACATCACAAATAAGAAATTATTATAAATGCTTGTTTGTTGTAAATGCTGAAGTATAAAGAAATCATGCATGTTGAAATGTGACGTCTGGACAAATTGCCGGTGCAAAACTTATGCAGCTGGTTTACCAGATTTATTTCCTAATTTATGGGAATCGTTAGCTCGTTAATGTCATTTTGTTGAAATGAAACATGGCACTAATTTTTAGATGAAATATTGAAGAACTGTTTAATTAAATTTATAGTGTTACACTGTTACAATTGATTGTACTTTTGATTAGGAATAATTGCGATTGGACAGAATGCACAAGTGGTCATACCAACATCAACAAATGGGGCGTAACATAAGATACCTGGGTAACTCTAAAAACTAAAAACTTTTATCTGTGGTTGTTTTCAGCATTCTGCATGTTTGAAACAGAATGAAAACCATTCAACCCTTACGATTTATAATGTTATATAGTCTCCTGTCCATTAAGTGCTAGTAAGTATATGTGTTGATCTGTGCAGTCATATAGGTGACTCACCAGGTAGCTGAAGCATACGCAGACAGTACAGCAGCTGCTGCCACTGGAGATGGAGACATCATGATGCCTAGGTATTGCCCTTCCTTATTAGCATCAACAAAAACTGCTATGAGCTGCCTTGATAAATTAGACTTGTAGTTTATTTAAACTGATTTTAACTGACAATCCTCAATTTTATATTTTTTTATGAAGCAATCCGTTACATTAAACCCCTAATTCAATCTGTGTAATTCCAGATTTACATTACTGTTTCTTAAACACCATAATTAATTTGTTGACGCTTTTAGCTGTTGAATTAATGCAAACTGGAACTGAGCCCTTTGTCGCCTGCAAGACAGCCATCTCCAAAATCAAGAAGTACAATCCCAATTTATTTGGAGCTGTTATTTGTGCCATTGCTACTGGTGGATACAAGGAGTGAATATCTGTTTTTCCATGTCTGAATATCTGCTCTGAATAGAAATCAGAAGATAATGTATCTGTTTTATCCAAAGGTGCTGCTTGCAACAAGCTTCAAGAGTTCAGCCAGTTCTCCTTCATGATGTCAAACCCACCAACAGTCCAACTGGAGAAAGTGGACTGCTTTATTTACTCTACACGCATTTGGTTTTTGTTCCCTCGTCAGTTCGTCAGTCACTTTATTCTTATTGACAGATATATGCCTTATGACAAAGGTTCTCTATGCACATTTTTAAAAATAAAACAGTAAATTGTAAAATTAACCAAAGATATGAAATGAAGCAATTAAAATTTTTGTACTATCCACAATAAAAAAACAGAAATAAAAGATTGTGTTTAGATTCAAAATATTTATTTCATTAAAATGTATTGCTTTATAAAGTACATAACTTATGTACATAAAGTACACTTTGAAACATTATTAAAAGTCATATGAGTATTCAGCAGCCAGGCAGAATGGAGATGCCAGGGCTGCTGTCAGCCCACTGGAAAAAGTTACACTGCTTGCCCATTTTAACCGGGCATGTGTAGAAGTTGCGCCCATTATTTGGTCCCAGTTTTAGAACGGTCTTCATAAGGGTCCGTTTGCCATGATGACACATAGGAAAATGCAGGTCTGCCCACTGTTGCAAAATTCACATTTAAATCAACACAAAACTTCAATTAAAGCTGATTTTTTCCCCTTTTTAATGCATAATATTTTGCTTAAAGGGGAAAATAGTTACTGATACATAAGAATGTTTCTTGTGCAGCGGATTAAAAGGGGTCATGCCTAGTGATCCAAGTTTAAAAAACTGTCTTTCTGCTTCTTACCTCAAAGAATTTACACTGAGTCTCCCTGGGAAGGGAGCAGGCGTAGAACTGTCTGCCTTTGTTCTCTCCATCCTTTGTGACCACCCTAAGGACACACGGCCGGCGATGACTTTTGCAGCAGGGGGTTGTGGGCAGGGCTGCAGCATTACTCTGTGTGCTTCTGCTTAATTATGGCAAGATAATAAGATCCTTTTAGTCAAAATATCACACATTTATTTTACATTGCTATCTAACTTAATCACGATCTATGTTGTTGACCTGTTAAGTGCTTACTGGTATTTTTATGCATTTTTCTTATGCATTTCAATAATTGAGCACCAATTCAACTCTCTCACCTCACTGAGCCGGTGTGCTGCATGTTTCCTCCAATAACGGTTCCGGTCATGGTTCTTATTCTCTTGTTAGGCTGACTGTGGTTTGCTGGAGATTCTCTTTTATGGGCCTCATTGCCTTTGAACTGCATCCCACCATTCCTATTACTGTGAGTCTTCTGCTGCCAGTCGCCATGCAGACTCGTGCCCCTCGCTGCCTCTGGAGTGTTTGTCTGGTTAATGGCAGGACTTAAAGGAGAGTCAGGTTTTGCACTGAGGTTGGTTAGGACTAGAGTGGTGGTCCCAAATGCGGCTCTATGATTCATCTTCATCTCCTGCAGGGGTTTGCTGAAATTGTTACAGGGGTAGCGGATCAGATCTTTACTCAGGGGTGAATGTTCCAGCTTTGAGGGCTCTTTAAATACAAAGAAAAAATGTTAAATACAAAGTTAGAGGTTGTTAGATTAAACTTGGATAGCATCTGTTCAGTTAAAGTGACCTATATTTGAACATCTGCAGTTGTGGCTGTGTATGAAAGGTACCTTCCAGTTTAGGGCTCATACAAGCTTCGCAAGATTTGCTGCCTGGAAAGTTGATTAAAGTACAAAGTGAACACGCCCATTCCTCTTCCTCCCTCTTTGCCACATGATCGCTGCTTCTTGTTTCACCCTGATATGTCCATCCAATCAGACTGTTACGAGTGGGGAGTTTACTTTCAATGCAGATAGAACAGCCTTCAGATCTCCTTCTGTAAGTGTGTGTGTGTATGATAAAGCATGAACTGCAGCTCACCTGATGTTGACTTCACTTGGATCACCTGCCTGACAGTGCTGACAGAAGTATGTCATCCTGCCGTTGTCTCCCAGTCGACAGGCAGTAACATTTCCGCTGCATTGGCCACAATGTGGACGTTTGTACACTTTGTAATGCTTGTGAAGTGGAGATCCATTTTTTCTACACTAATGTTTTCAGAAAAAGTTGCAGAGGCAAACATATAACACCGGCCCCGGAACAAATTTCATAACAGTTACAATGGCTGCTAACTGTTTCACAAAGTTTTTTGAAAGTAAAATAGGAAGAGAATTTAAGCTGTGCTTAAAAAGGTGTTCACAGGCATTGTGTGCTATATTCTTCACAGTATTATTAATAATTGTAATAATGTATAGCAGGATTGTGTGTATATTGTAGCTTAACTTGCCAACACGGACATGCTATACAACCAATGACACATTTTCATTTAGGGATGTGCAATGCGGCTCAGCAATCATGTGGAGCTGTTCTACAAACACACTTCTTGATCAGACCACTTATCTGTATGGTCTGTGTATTACTACATATTTTTCCACTTTGAGCATTATATACAGGTACCTTATAAAACAGGAGTGTGAAATCTCGTGTCATCTTCACAAGATGATGGACCTGCTCGTGTGTCAATTGGTTGACCTGTAAAAGCACAGCCAATTTCACTGGAAAATAACACTCCAAAAACCTCAAACCAAATATGGTTTAAAAAACATCCACTGCACT
>JBAJNP010002985.1:0-43049 GCA_036877545.1 Yasuhikotakia modesta | reverse complement strand
CTGTTTAATACACCAGCACATTATATGCCATTAGTTACTGTTATTATTTACATGCATTTAGAACAATATTCTGCTTTGTTTTCAGGAATAAATATGAGGAACAAAGACTTGCAGGGTAACATGTAAAAGCATAATAAATCTACTCAATATTTTAGATATAAATGGAAAGTACTGCATGATCTTAAACTCAACAGATGCTCAAATTAAACTTATTACCAGGAGTCGTCAATCTTAAATAATGATTGTGGTTTACATACACAATGGTCGCTCTGGTTTAACTTCGCAACATTGTGAAGTGGAGACAAATGAAAGTCAGACACTTTTAACAACCCAGAGTCTGGAAATGTTCGCCTTTACCGTAAAATACTTCCAGATCTGTGTCTCACCTTCAGCTCTGGGATTTTTAAGCAAGTTACGTCGCTTCTTAGCAAGAAAGTAAAACTGACGCCAGTCGGCCGGGGGTCTGGAGGCATTGCGGAGATGGAGGCCCTCTCTCCGGCAGCGCTCTATCCAGTGTGCAGCGCTGTCCACCAGATCCCTCCACTCCTGACACACCAGCCTACAGCGTCTAACTACTTGCTCTGCTGGCAGGTTCAGTAAGATCTCCTCGACCACACCTAAAGGAACGACTGGTACTTGACCTGTGTACTAAAAAACACACAAGTATTGCTTTGAGGTTTAAACAGTCCATTTCCGCATTTACGACCGCCAGTGATGACATCAAGTGCGCAACATTACGCTTACATTATCTGGAGTGAGTTTAAGGTCCTTTTTCGCAACACGAATTTGATCGCTTGCTGACTGGCCCATTCTTGTCTTTCGATGCGATAACATTTGTTTGTTACCCTTGTGCATCTGGAGTGAAGTTACCAACAGTGAAAACACTGAAGTTACTTTTATTGTAACAACACACCCACCAACCGTATCAACATCTAAAAGAACCAAAACGGGATCATGACACGTACCTCCACAACCAGTCTTGTCAAAAACACTTTTCCAGCCGCCAACAAATGACAATAAATGATGTAAAAATACTCTGAAACCCAAACGGGACTGTTGACTGTTAGCAGTCTAGCGTGTTGACAGCTAACCCGTTACATGGACGTAGATATATTCGTCCCATGAACCAGGATTCCCGGCTTTGAAAACAGCTGAATCAGAACTTAATGCTCACAAACCACGTGCTGGTCGAGATGCATGAAGATCGCAGATCGCAATACAGCAAAACCCGTAAACCTCCGAGCCCCCCGCCCACGACGGTGACGCCGCATGACGTGTAAACAGGGGTCGAGAAGACTTCGTGATCTTGCATGTAGATATAAGTTTTGCATAAACATGCTTTTTTAACCACACTGTAATTTCCATTATATAAATTGAATAAAAATTTGGACTAGAGATCAGTTTTAACACAGTTAAAACTGCAACCCATAACTTGCCTCTTTGTCGCCATCTTTGTTTAATACTTAAAATTGCAGGGGTACTTGTTAACAGCTTAAAGTAAAAGTGACACGTTTTTGCCATTTAATATAATTATAAATGACAATTTAGTAAATATTATATAAATATTATTGCGTGTGTGTGTGTGGGGGGGTGTATATATAAGGACATATATGGACTATGACATGATATCTGTAACGCTCTTGAAATTCTTTGATGTGCTTAGATGTCAATGTACTGAAACATATATATAGTCTTTAGCTGCATAACCAGGCGGTGGTAAAAAGACATATTGTGGTGTGCAAAGTGTCCAAAAAGTTGTTATGGGGAACTGCAAATGCAATAGAAAAAATACTGACACGTTTTACTTGAGAATTGGGCTCTTGCCCATGTCATTATGTTTGCATGTTTTTAATTCCATGCTGTTGAGTATAACCCATATTCGACATACATCAGATGATTAGAACTGTAGATATAATGAAACAAGCTAATGCAATGATCATAACAATAAACGTTACAGCTTACAGCTAATACAATAAACGTTGCATCTCTAGTAATTTCCACCAGAGGGAGTGATGGGTTAAAATATTTTCTTTAATGTTGGCATTACAAAAATAACCTATAAATAGCTTATAAATTTATATAGCTATACATTTTTCTCGGATTTTTGTGTGACACACATATATATATATATATAAATACACACACATACATACATATATATTTATATTACATCATATATATATGTTGTAAGCACCGTTTTGTGAGTGTTAATATCATATTCATATCCATATATGGTAGTTCTTATAATAATATTATATAATATATAAGTAATATATAACATTTTAAAGCAAATGTGAACTGTGCTAAACTTGTGTTGTAAACTTGTGTTGTAAACTTGTAAACGTGTTGCAATGAACATTCGGAAACATCTAAAACACATTGTAAGACATTCTGCTATTCAAGAAGCTTGTCTGTTCAAAAGCATCGTCTGTGCAGTTTAGTAATAAAGTTTAGTTACAATAATAGTATTTTCGCCAAACACTGATAACTTTGCGAAACACATTTCTTTCTAAAATTAGAGGAACAAAAAGCCACGCCCACTTGTTACTGGTATAAGAAGCGATTGTTTAAAATAGTTTGCACAACAACCGGGTACAACGATGGCAAATTATAACAGGAAAACACTCGACGATAAAATAGAAGAAAACGCAGACTGTGCGACAGAAAATGACATCAATCATGCGGTATATTTTATTATTTTCAGAGCTCTCTCGACGCAAAATAGAGATCAGATATTATAGTAGATATTATATTTTTGCCTGAATATGAATATGTACTATTAAAGGCGCATCTTTTATGTAAGATGCGATGCAATATTTCATGAAAAAACTATGGCATGTTACAGGTCACAGGTATCCCCTTGTCCAGGAAACTGTGTTATGCCGTCGGAGGAATGCCTTATCAAATGACCTCAAACGCCAAAGGATTTTTCATGCAGATCTTTTTACTGGATGTTGTGAAGGTGAGTATCACATGTTAGATGTTAGCAGCTGTTAGTGATGGAAACTCAAGCATTTATATAATGTGTATAATATGTATTCTTAAAGGCGTAAAAGTTGTATGTTTCATAACTGAAACGAGTTATTAATATTGACTTTTCCAGCATGATATTTTCGAGGAACCATCTGTGTAACCGAGAGACTATCACATGACTTGGGCTTCACAAACGTGTATCTTTGACATTTTAAACACAGAAGTCTCCATCCAGCTAGACTGTTCCTCAATTTGCATGTCATGTTTATACAGCGCTAGCAAAGGAAGTACCAAAGCCAGCCTGTGAACAATCTTGTGAAGTTTTCTTTCCTATAAATGTAACCGCATGTGATGCTTGACAAGTCGTTTTATAAGAAAATGGACACGAAACTTAATCTTATTTAACAAGATTCACTAGATTTATTGTGCTTGACTTATTAAATACAATAAATGAATGTACTTGCTGTAGATGGGCGCCTTCTATGCATCCGTCATACTCTTTCTTGGCCGGGCTTGGGACGCTGTTACCGATCCTCTGATCGGATACTCGGTTAGCAAGAGCGGCCGCACCAGAATCGGCAAACTTATTCCCTGGTGAGTGTCGGGAAAAGAGAAAACATTCCTGTTTGTGGGAGTTATATAGTGTAGTAGTTAATAAACTCCTACAATCTTTCCTAAAACTTTATTTAAGCTTTTAGCATTTAGACCAGTGATATCATACACTGGTCTGAAATCATTATTTAAATGTGTTATTTGAATGTATTCAATCTGATGTTAACACAGTTGATCTTTACACAGGATTGTGTTCTCAATGCCAGTGGGGGTCTTATCGTATATTATGCTCTGGTATGTTCCCCAGGACACCATGTCTCCTGCCTTCAGTTTCTGCTGGTACTTCGCGTGGTGTTGTCTGTTCGACACCTTCATGAGTGTAAGAATGATGTAAATATTATTAACAACATGCCTCACGTTCAGGGTTTGAAATGAACACATGCCACAAACACTGATCTATTGATAACTCTGCTGGTTGATGTAGTTGCAGTCATTGCTCACACATTATAAACAGATAACATGTAGATTCACTTCCATCCATCAGTTCATCTGCAGTCTGCATCTTGCGTTGAAAAAGTGAAAGATTTCATATCATATTTATCTCAAATTCATCTTTTATTTACAAAACAATTCTTGACTCCACAGCAAACAAAGAATTTTTTGTTTATGGTCTGAACCTTTATGATGGAAACAGTGTTGATGTAGGAATTAAAAATGTCACCTATATTCTAATGCTTTTTACAACAACTGTGGTCACATGCATAACAGGCTCTCTCTCTTTCTCTCTCTTTCTCTCTCAGTGTTACCATGTGCCTTATTCTTCCCTAAACATGTTTCTCGGAGGCAGTGACAGAGATCGGGATTCAGCCACCGGCTACAGTAAGAAACTTATTATTTTAAAATCCTGTACACCAATGTACCATGTTTTGTTTTTATTACAAATTGTACATTGCTGAGAGAAATTCTGAGAGTGGAAACAAAAAACAGACCCTTGTGTATGTAGGCCATGACCTTAATTGAAATCTGTTTCCATTTTAAATGCTCTTCCCTCTCTCCTCTATCTCAGGAATGGGGATGGAAGTTTTCGCTACGCTGGCGGGAGCCGCCATACAGGGACAGATAGTGGGGGTCTATCATGCCAAGAAGTCCCAGGTTTGCAATATGCAGAATGACTCGGATATGACCGCTGGCAACCACACGCTTGGTGACATAACCGAGACCCTTCAAAACACAGTAAGGCTTAGTAGGACTTAGTGGATTTCCTATAAACACTAGCAAACATTGTCCTAAGGGTAAAAATGACCCGCCTTCACTAAACCTCTAAAATAAGCAGCTAAATTTAATTTCAACCCTTAAATCTATTTTGCATGAAGAAACAACGTCATTATTCATCACAAACTCTTTAAATGTCTAGGTTTTAAATGGTCACAGGTCATTTTTGACCCTTAAGATAACACAAGGGTTAAAGATGCAATATACAGTAAATATACAATACATTTATTGATGCTGTGAGAATGTTGGGCTTTTTCTAAAACTGTAGTACAAGAGAATGCAGTGCCAGTCTATTGTTCTCCACTGGCTCATGTAAAATGCTTTAATTATTATTTGGATCATACCAAGCACCCAAACTCAGCATTATTTCCTACAAGAAACAGGAATTAAATTCCTTGTGAAGATGATTTAAAGGTCAACCACAAAAGTTATTTAAACCAAGTTTGCTCAGCTTGACAATCACGTTGTTTCATTTGCCAATTAATTAGGGACGTTTTGGCTGCATGTACATTTGATTTAATTCTGTCTAGAATTAATTCTGTTTAATTCTCTAGAGAAAAGCGTATGTGACCGCTGCACTCATAATAGCATCGCTCTACTTTCTGTGTTGCCTTGTGCTTTTTCTTGGAGTGAAGGAGCAGTTGGGTAAATTGAAATTTTTTATTTGTCTCATAAATACCACAGTTAAGTTTTGTATAATGGCTAACAATAGCAGCAGTTCTGAAGTAGGGTGGATTGCCCTAATGTGTGACATTGTTTGTATTTTGGACCTGTATTTTGGTATATTACAATGTTAAGCCAGCATGGTAAATCCAAATGATATTAGATCATGTGACTTTGAACACATGGCAGTACAGCTTTGATTTGTTTATCATTTTACTGCAGTTATCGATTTGGGGGAGAGCCATGCCCACATTAACTTAAGTGCCACATTAGGACAATTCACCCTACATTTATAGAATTTACTTTTTCTAGGCTAACATAAAAGTTTTGGTATTTCTCACTCTATAGCCCCTCTCAGTAAACTAGACCGTATTAATATGTCGTACCTGACTGGGATGAAGATGGTGGTCTGTCACATTCCATATGTAAAGCTTGTGTTTGGCTTCCTCTTTGCTTCTGTAGCATTCCAGGTCAGTGATCCTTCTGTTTATAACAGATGTATTTTCAAATAGCAAAAGTAGAAGGGTTGTTTGCATTGTGTTTGATTTATGAAGAAACATGCTTTTGATATAACTGTAAAAAAGTCACAATCATTGACTGGATTAAATCTGGTTATTTTGTAGATGATGTGATGTCTGCAGTGTAATGGTGATAATGAGATCATATTTGTTACAGATGGCCCAGGGGAATTTCGCCCTCTTCTGTACTCATGCCGCTGAAATGGGAGCGTATTTCCAACATCTTGTTCTCATATTATTGGTAAAGGAAGTATTATTATAGCCCAATGTGGTCATGTAGACATGAAGTTTTTGCCTTGTGCAGGTAAGTTAGATGAAGCATGTTTTGGCCTGTGTGATATTTATATATGTACCAAACAGTAAACATTTATTTCACAAATTACTTTTAAAGGTTTGTAGATTTTAAATAAAGTTTTATGTGTATTTTGTATTAAATTATTTTAGTTTAGTTCAAAAATGCAATTCTTTGTGTGTTTTTTCAGGCAGCAGCCACACTGTCCACCCCGCTGTGGCAGACAATTCTGGTCAAACTAGGAAAGAAGACCACCATATTTATCGGCCTATCAGTGAGCACCATTTTTTAAACCTTTGTGCCTGATTGGTTCATTCATGATTGCGCAAATGAGTTGCTTGTGTGTTTGATTGTTGTTGTAACCAAACGCAGCTTATAAACATGCAAAAACAAACAGAACAATTACACTAATAGTTTAAATAAACTGACAGTCTTTTTCCCCCCTCTTCTCTGCAGATGTATATTCCAGTTCTAGTTGTAATATCCCTAGTGAAGAGTAATTTACCCATCTTCATTATTATGTCTGTGTTAGCTGGCATCAGTCTGGCAGCCCTCTATCTGCTCCCTTGGTAATTAATACAGTAATTTAAAATGAATCTTTCTTTCATTGTTAAGACATTCACTCCAGTAACACAGAACAAATGGAGTTGGGAACGCTGGGCAGTTGGGAATTTGTGGTTTATGTTTGGGGGGATGAATGATGTCATACTAAATTGGACCTCAGTCTGGCTGAAAAATTATATCCTCCCATAATTTAATCCTTGTTCATTTGATTAGTTATAATTTTATAAAGTCTTAATATCAAGTCTTATGTTTTAACATCATAATTCACTCCAAATCCTTAAATAAACAAAAACATCATACTTTAGGTCTAAATACACAATAATAATAGAGCAATTTTCAAATTGAACACTAAAATTATGTCATACTGCAACTACAAGGAGTTTGTTTTTCAGGTCAATGTTGCCAGATGTTGTGGACGATTTTAAAGTTAAGAACCCATCATGCCAAGATCTAGAACCATTGTTCTATTCCTGTTTTGTTTTCTTCAACAAATTTGGAGGAGGCATGTCTGTCGGAGTCTCAACTTTGGTACTACAGTAAGAGATTCCTCCAATTACATTTTCTAAAGTTGATTATAATGGCGTGCACATGGCATCCCAAATAATACACAACAATGTTCTGGTGTGCAACCATTAGCTTTGCGGGATACAAGCCTGGTGCCTGTAAACACAACCCAGCAGTCATACACTCTCTGCGGGTGCTTTTCGCTCCTGTGCCGATCTGTCTGCTGCTAATGGGAATAATGGTGTTTTACTTCTATCCTATCAATGAAAAGCGACGTCAGGAAATCCAGGCAGCGCTGAAAAAAGCAGGGTATGTTTTCTGTGCATCTGTGTAAAGGTGTAAGTAGCATTAACAGTATAAAATATGTATGTATGTATATATAGAAAACTGTTATTATATTATTAATATATGTAATATATAGCTGTCTTTATCACCATACACTGATTTCAGTTGCTTCAGTTACATGTCAGTATTAACAACAGTAACAATAACAGTGATTGTTAACTGTGTGTGTTGTCTTAACATTTACAGGGCAGAGAATGACAAGAAAGGAGAAGAACTCAGTCTATGAAGTAATCTCTCAGTATTTCACACATGGCTTTCACTACTCCTCTAACATTCAAGGCTTTTGCAAAAGTTCATCAGGAACATTTGTTTATTGCAGTTTATGTCCCATAACAGTTTTAATAATGAGCTAATGTGTTATATAAGGGAGCTATTCAAAACCAGGACCACGATTAGAAAACGTTGGTCTGATAGTTTCTTAAAGGTGCAGTGTGTCCATTTTAAGTCCTGCAAACTCTATAGGTTGAGTTAATAATACTGTATTGGGACCACTATAAAAAATATAGTGCATTACAGATCCACAATGTTTACTCTGTCCATAGATATTAATATATTCCTTATTAATATCATATCTTATAGCTGTCTGTGCATGTTTAACCGGGTTAAATGTAAATGTTATAATGGTAATAATAATGTACAAGGGTATAAATAAAAAATACGTGTGTAATGTACATCAAATGCGCTTTTTCGAATCAAAGCAGCGCCCTCTTGCGGCAAATGGTCTTATCACTAGTTAAGATGCGTTGGGAAACGGGTAAGTTGGACAGAAGTTGGAAGTGGAGGAGTTTTAAATACTTCATTCCCATTCATTTACCGCAATTACAAAACCACAGAGGAAATACGTGTTGGGAGCATGTTATGTAACAAGTGCTTCACAATGGCCTGGAGGCTTAGGAAATCAAAGGACGAACAGAGATGGAAATCTATATAATCTCTATAAAAAAACAACAAATCGCTGCGTTTTCCTGCAGGCAAGACATGTCAGTAATTCTGTCCAACCCAAAAGCTTTAAAAAATCTTTCAGGCGTACAGGCTTCGTTAACGTGAAGGGTTATTTTCATTAGTATCTAGATATTATAATTGAAAACATACTACAAAGGGTAGATATCAAATAAAAGACAGATGATGTCCGTGGGCATAACGCACGACACGGATTGCATTAGTTCTGGAGATGGACCGTCTCGCTCCTCCTGCGGTCACGTGACCCGGCAGCAGCATCACTCCGCTTGCAAACAGCTGCGAGCGGCCGCGCGCAGTCAGTGTGCTGGAGGGCTCGTTTAAAGGATACGAAAGCGGGACAAAATGGGAGTTGAGATTGAGACCATAACCCCCGGCGATGGTAAAATGAACTCTGCGTTTAACGTGTGAAGTAAACGGTTTTATGCATGCGGTTTACCAGCATTATATTGATCAGTCTCTCGGTCCCTGTTTTCCCTCGCGCTGCTTTTACAGGAAGGACTTTTCCCAAAAAAGGACAGACGTGTGTGGTGCATTACGTTGGTGAGTTGAATTTAGGATATTTGTCGATGGTTTTTATGTTAATGTGGTCATATTTGAATCTTGCACTATTCACAGATTGACATCATATGTTAATCAATTAGAAATAAAATGCTTTTAAATGGATTTGAATGGGGCTGCATCCTTCATCCAAACAACGTTAAGTTTACGAGGCTCGTGTTATGAAAATAAGCGTTTCATGCATCATATATAAAGTAATAATAAAGAATCGATACAACAAAATAAATAAACGATGCACTGGTGTGTACTGGTTGTACAAACCAATTGCACGCAGACATGTTCCCCATTTGACAGCTGAGACAGAACAGATGTAATAAACGCTAGTCATTGTTGGATAGAGGAATTATCACTGTCGACCCTTGGGATAATGTGATTGTGTCTTATATCTTATATCTATACTATCTGTCTGTCACATGGATAGATTATTTAGATTTAATGAAATACTTAAAGTGTACATAAGTGTAACGTTAGAATTTACAACATTAAGTTACAGTACCTATTGAATTACTGAATACCTACCTAAATTGTACAATGTTGTCTTTATGTTTTCATGCCCCTTACAAGCTAAACAAGCTACAAAAACATTTATGTTTCTTTATTGTCTAAGAATATGAACTGGCTGCAAAGATGATTCATTGGCACATACAGAGTCATAAATAGTTAAATAAATTTCAAGCTTCAAACCATGAACAAGCATTTCTGAATAACCATCAATTTTTAACTGATCACATTTGTTATATTCCCATTGCTGTATGAGTTTAAGAACTTATTTCTTAAATAAATCAAATTAATCAAATTCAGTAACATCTGATGTCTGCAGTGGTGCAGATTTTGTGCACTGCTTGTTTGTATATATTAACCAGTTGCTCTGTAATTTGATTTTATGCCCCTTTGCTTTAAACAACACTAGCTGTATTTTATGTATATATGTACCCTGGAAGTATTGATATAAGATTTGGATTAAAGGAACAGAACATCTCTCAGATATATCAAAATAAAACAACAATAATGACATTATTAGTCATTTTATCTGCTGCTCTAACCTCATTTCCTGTTTTTCTGGCCTTGTCTTTTTCCTCTCCAATCTTTAGGCTCTCTGACAGATGGCCGGAAATTCGACTCTTCTCGTGACCGTGACAAGCCATTTAAGTTCAAGATTGGTAAACAGGAAGTGATCCGTGGGTGGGAGGAAGGTGTTGGGCAGGTGTGTGACAGTCTATGGTTGTGTTCTTTAGATTGATACTGTGGTAGCTGAGGTACTGTATATACAGGAATCCTGTCTGTATATATATATGTATATACTACTAAATTGTATAATATACAATACATATACAACTGAATAACATTCCAGAATTAAATTGAATATTAATGTGTAAGAATCAGAGGCTGACTGATAGGAAATTGAGTGGATAATATAGAATTTTAATAATAATAATAATATATAATAATAATAATAGAGTTAATAAAAAAATAGAGTTTTCTGTTACTGATGCTGTGATTAGTTAATTTTGCATAAAAAGTGCCCAGTAACTGAATAAACCAGCAGTACATTTGATGGTTACGCGATCTCAACACGTCTGCCCCCATGAGGTGACTATAGGTAAATAAAACTGGACTCCATGATTTTAAACAAATAAGAAACAATTTACTCAGAATAAACAGAAATGTATTAATTAGATAAACACCATTACAAATATCAGTGTTTATTATCTTTATGTGAACTGTCATAATTAGACATTTGATGAAAATTTACATGCATCCATTTAGCAGACACTTTTATCCAAAGTTACTTACAGTGAATTTAAGGTATACATTTTTATCAATGTTTCATTTTTATTGTGTTCCCTGGGATCGAACCCACAACCTTTGTGCTGCTAACACAATGCTCTACCAGTTGAGCTACAGGAACACATTGTTCACAATGATTTACAGGGTAACGAATAGCGTATATAGAGTACAAGCATCTGCCTAGTATTACTATTTCAATATAAAACATTTGAATAATTCATGTTTCTTTACTGTATGTGTTTGTTTTTGTAGATGAGTGTGGGTCAACGAGCAAAGCTCACCTGTTCACCTGACTATGCCTACGGCAATAAAGGCCATCCAGGAATTATTCCCCCAAATGCCACCCTCATCTTTGATGTTGAGCTTCTGAGTTTGGAGTGATTTAATATTCTTTAGCATTTTTGTTGGTCTTATAAACATTATAATGTTTAGTTTTTCCGTATGGAAGTTAGAACAGTATAAACACTTTTTTCTTTCTGTGATGCTATATTTTTGGTCATTTTTGGCTCAAATACAGTTTTATTCATCATTTAGGCATTTATCGTAGAAAGATCTATACTTGACAGCCCTTCCATATTGTACTTGTTTCTTTGGTTCCTTTTTATTAAGTATATTAAGCAGAATGTCACAAAATCCTTAACCTTAAGGTTAAGGATCCTTGAACCCATCCTTGAACCCATGATTGAACACTTTATGCTTCTATTTTTTTCACACTGTGATTTTTGTTTCTAATATGACACTAATATGACCAAGCACTAATATGACAGGGTGGAAACTGGTCCAAATAAGAGCCAACAGTATCTTAAATATCTTATGTTCCACATGATATAATTGGGATTAAGTGTGTAATTTTTACTCATGGCTAAAGTGTTTATTTTAATGGACATCCAATACACATTGTCATGAATAGTGTGTTACCTGCTGGAGTGCCAATGGCTTCACTAACTCACTAAATCAATATAAATCACAATTTAGGATAGATCAGGCTGCTATAAAGTGCCAACGTACTGTATAAAGTGATAGTACTGCAAATTATGTCCTTTTGATTTCAAACACGTTTTTTATAAACATGCAGCTATTTAGAATGATTGTTTTGTTGTGTATATGATTGAACCGTTTAGTAGTTAATATGATTTGATTTGTTTGTAGTTTTAAGTAGATGCCACATTCGGCACAAAAGCACTGCGTGCATATATTTCATAATGCTAAATTATTTTGTTGTCATGTTTTGCTGATGTTATCTATCAAATTTATATCCTAACAAACAATTACTGTGTGCTCTTGAAATTGGAACAATTAGTTTTCAGTAACAGAAATTGCTTAAAATAAAATAAATAAAAGGTTATAGTGGCTTTTTAGTATATTTGTGACCTACGCAACCATTTTTTGTTGTACTACGTGCCATTTCAAGATGCTATATTATTTGTAAGCATCTATTATTTTTAATGCACACTGTCCTTCCTAAACATGTGATTATATTAAAGAGAGAGACAGTGGCAGTACAATTTTGTATGGATAAATAAGTATAAATTAAAAGGCATTTTGCAAATACACACACACTTGAGTCGATGCTTGTAGATTTCTGTGGTTGCAGGTTAAGAATCAAATATATGGCTTTAATATATATTTTCGCCGCACTGTATATTTATGAACTGCAGTACAGATGAAAAACCAATAAAGAAATAAACTAGTGTTGCAATAAAATGCTTTTTTCTTGTTTTTTCATGTTGCAACCAGATCAGTAAACCAGGATTTCCCCCAACAGGTTATATAAAAAAATGTAAAGTGTTTTTCTTTTGTAAATCCTTATAAAATTTTCTCTAAATCCTTAGAAAAATATACTGTAGTAACCATATCTTCTGCCTATATACTTCAATTACTAGGTAAAACGATCTAATAACAGTAAAACTTGGTATTAGACACCACTTTCAAAAAATATAACCTTAATAATAAATTAAAACAAAAATAAAGTTATTCTGTTTTACTGGTTGTTATAATAATATGATGATCGCACTTCTTGCTGTGAACGTGGCCACTGAAGTTGTTCAATGTGCTGAAGTTAATGAGTAATGAGACTATAGCCTATAAATAAACTATGTATTCATCTTTATATGGTTTCAGCCCAGCCTCCAAGACAAATTCTAAGGTGGTGACTAACGTCATGAAACAAGTTTAAGTTTTGGGGTAGGAAGTGACTTAAGAGCATTACAGTACTGTACTGCTGTACTAAACCTCACCTCCGCTGTTACTCAGTCCCAAGACGAGAGGAAAACGGTCCCATCAAACCGCAGCGCTCGGCTTGCTTACATTCCTTCCCATTTCATTTACCCAGTTTTTCTGACTTCGTACTTTTGACAACAGAGAGGTAAGATGAGACACTATGAATATTGTTGTATTTATTACAGTCCGTGGTTTTATCGGTAAGGTGTTTGAGATCCGCTGGCTAGCCAAGGCTAAACTTAACCGGGCTGTTGCTAGCGCACGAAGAACAAAGCCGCGGTCGTATTTACTTCGTTGAGCCTCTGAATCAGGTATATTTGTTATATGTTTATAATTTAAGGTTATTTGGGACAATGACAATTATTTGTTTGTTTACAGAAACTGAAGCATAACTTTATTCGAGTGGTTAGCATGTTTGCTAACGGAGTGAACGCGACTAGCTGGAAAGCTAAACGGAATAAATAGTGTTTCAGACTAGCATTGAATTATCCCACGATGCAGTGAAGAAGTGCATCAAACCAACGTTTATTTAACGTTTAAAACAACTAGTGTTTGCTTTTACACCGTTGTCTACCGTTAATTGGTGATAAAATAATATGTAGAAAACCCTTTTGTTATGTTTTGTTGTATTTTGTTATATGTAAGGAGAGGAAAACAAAACGTGTTTTTAGCTGCTTGTTTTAATGCAGGTTAATACAGACAACAAACATAGTATGAAATGCATATATAACCAAGTTTTTCGTTTAGTGTCTCAATAAAGGGACTTTCCACATTCCTCGTGTCATGAGTCAACAGTAATCGTTCATGTTACGATGGCGTCATTGATGTCACGAGCTGACAATAAGATGGGAAAGATGGGAAATGCATGAAGTCATAAGAAAAGGTTTATGTTCAGTTCAAGACTGTTGCCTTATTTAATAAACTGGATTAGATGTTTCACACAGAGGTACTTTGGTGGACTCAGTAGAGTTACAGACTGTTGCCATGGGATGGTTGTTTATTATGCTTAGCACTCATTCAGCCTGCCTGAAAATCAGCTTTTCCCCCCTAATACTAAAGACCCCTCATCCACTTAGCCAGACAGTTATCCCCTTGCTTTGTGTCGTAAGTTTTTTTCTTACAAAAACTTCAGTTTCTTGCAGAAAATGGTCCACATTTAGTCAAATATGTCATTTATACCTGATTAAACTCACATGTCATGTATGTTGCTCATATAATATGATGTGGTTGTTCTCATTGAAGCAGTAAGATGTGTTGATCTCAATGACACACACACTAGTGTTTAGTCAATTGAGTTGATAATGGATTTCTTATAAGAACAATGAGGACACACATGTGCTTTGAGAAGACTGCTCACTGTCTCCATGAGTCTGCTGTACAGAGACATCTCTACTATTGTATTGCTCTTGACTGGGAATAATGTTCCTTTTGGAGACACGTTTATGAGATGGGATTCATGGGAAACGGCGATTGTCTAAAATGAGGCTGTCAAATAAGGATATTTTTAGTGCGTTTTCTCTGACGTCGTATTGGCTGTGGGTGTATCGTCACAGCAAAACACATTTCAGTCTGTTTGCTTTTCGCAAAGTCTGTGGTTGGCTGTATGTGTGGTTTCGAGTTCCTCTGTGTGAGTTAGTGTGGGATGTTATTCATGAGAGTGTGGGCGAGCGTTTTTCCTTGTTATTTTGTGGTTGTGTTTGTCTGCGAGTGTTTCGCAGATTCGTGTGATAATTGATCGTGTGAAAGCATGTTGTGCTTTAATTTGAACTATATTTGTCTTGTTTCTCTTTAACATTATAGAATCACACAGCTAATGCCAGTCTTTAATCTGGTTGTAAAATAAAATGTTATTCTATGTAAGGTATGTTTTGTATGTTAAGATTATTATTTTGTTCAAAATTGCATCATTTTCCCCCAAATTTTACCTTACTGCTGCACACCAATTCCCAGTGTGTCAAAAATGTGCTGCTAAGTTCATGGTGCTTTAAAGCTCCGCCTTCTGAAATATTATGTGGACTGTGATTGGCTAGTGCATTGTTTGCATGGCAACAACACACTACTACAGTGACTCTTTTATTTAGCACTTTTATTGCTAATTTAGCACACAACTGCTTCATCGTGTGGGGTTTAACTTTTAATATTTGGTTATTTTTGTGACGTCACAACACTCAAAATAAGCTAATTTTAGTTGTTTGGTGTAGTTCTTAAAAAGTAAATATGCAGTAAATGTTGCAATGTTTTTTAAATGCTCAAACAGCAACTTTTCACAAGCAACTAAAATTGAAAACCAGACCCCTTCAATGAAAGAGTATGTGACCGTATTGTTCCTGTAATTTCAGGTAGGTTATCAGTTACCTGTTTTGTTACATCAGTAAATGACTGTTTATGCTACACAGATGGACTCACAGGCGGATGGTTTTATAACTTACAAATTAACAGTGCAGCAGAGCTGAAGCCTCTAGGACTGTGACACATTGGCATGTGTGGGGGCAGTGTTTGATATTCACAGACAAGGGCTCACAAAGGTGCCATGGTGGGCAGCCCTGATGAATTCACTGTGTTTTGTCTCTGTTTATAAAACGGCAATCAGAGCGCAGTCTAGCCTGCATGCTTCTAATAGAGTCCCTCATCTGCCTCTTCTTAGTGTGGGTTTCAATTCCTTTTGGTTGTAGTTGGCTGAAAACCAAAGTCAGTCTAAGCTCACCAAAAGCATGTATGTTGTTCTATGTAAGGTATGTTTTGTATGTAAAGATGTATTATTTTGTTCAAAATTCCATCACTTTCCCGCAAGTTTTACCTTACTGCTTCAGTTCAGGTCCCAGTGTGTCAAAAATGTGCTGTTGAGTTCATGGTTCTTTAAAGCTCTGCCTTCTGAAATATTAAGTTTACTGTGATTGGCTAGTGCTTTGTTAGCATGGCCAAAAGCATGATGTTGTTTTATTCCAACACTATTAGCCACACAAAAAGTTCCTTATTTTCATGTTGTGACAATTGTGTGTTTTTTTTAGGATGTCGTTGTACCCATCTTTAGAGGACCTCAAAGTGGACAAGGTCATTAGGGTAAGCTGTTGATCATGTGACCAACCGGATGCTATGCAATTAGATAAAGAACTTTAAAGCAGATTTTTAACAGACGTCCATATGTTGTCTCCTATTGTAGGCCCAGTCCCAGTTTGCTAATGCCACCTCCAGTAGCCCAGCCATCACGCAGGGGGTCTACCAGCCACAGCCTGCCACACAGGGGATGCCAAGCTCAAGTGAGTTAATTTTACATAAACCATAAGCGCAGTCTTGTGACAGTCTGTCTATCTGTCTACCCATTTGTTTTGGTAGTTCTGATCTTCTTTGTAGCTCTCTATTATATTAGCACTGTAGCTATGTTATTGGTCTGTTACTGCTGTTGCTGTCTGTCTCTCTAAACATTTCAGTGTCTGTCTGTCTGTCTTTCTGTTTACCCTTTACCTATGGTAGCAGTCTGATCATCTCTGTAGTTTTCTATTGAATTGCCTGTATCTGTGTTATTGGTCTGTCAATCTAGTTGTCCATGTAGCTGTCTGTCTCGCTACACATTTCTGTAGCTGTCTGTCTCGCTACACATTTCTGTAGCTGTCTGTCTCGCTACACATTTCTGTAGCTGTCTGTCTCGCTACACATTTCTGTAGCTGTCTGTCTCTCTTTCTGTCTGCAAAGATTTTCTGCATCTGCCTTGCTTCCTTCTTCCTTATCATTCTCTCCGTCATTTCTAGAGGCTTGAGTGAGAGCTGTGTTTCTAGATATGAAAGGCTTGCCAGTGTTTTGTGTAATTGTCAGACAGGAAATGAAGACTTATCGGAGACCAGTAGAACAGTACAGCAGCTTTCCCTGCTTCCTTTTTCTAATCTCAGAGACAAGTGCTCAGGTTGAGCCCCTCGTATCCAGACTTCCTTCCCACCCTTATACTTGCATTATGTCTCTTTGTAAAATCTCTCAGGACCTGCCAGGAAATGACATATAAATGTTTCAAAATAGCTTCTTAGGATAAACAAGCATTGGCACAACTTTATTGATCTTATCTAAAGATTATTATTATTGATGTTATTATTATTGTTATTATTATTATTAGCATCGTCAAATTCTTAGACATTTTCATAGCTGTATTTGAGTGAATTCAGATTTGTATTAGCTGTATTTTAAGACAAAAACATTATTATTGCTTCTAATTAGTTTTATTATGACAGTATTAATGTTTGACATGGGTTGAATCTCAGTTGCTTTGTCTCACACCTGTTATATGTAGTTAATTCATTCACAGTGCAATATATTACTGCTATCTAGAGTAATGCTGCTATTTTATGCATTCAGAAAACAAATCCTCTTTACACTTTTTAAAGTCATCTTGTAGGTGCCCCATGAAAACTCATATCGCCACTGTGTTTCTTATGAGATCTATGTATGTTTGAGTTTGTGAAGCAGAACGTTAGCTGGCTCTGCTAGCCTGTGCTTGTGTAAGAACACGTTTCACAGGCAGACATTTTCCTATCGTGCTGAGGAAGAGACAGGCAAACACTGTAGCCGTGACTCAACCCAGGAAATAATTACTGCATGGAAACACTCATGGTCAGAATCAGAGACCAGTCTTTGTTGGGCAGTCGACAGAACGTTCACACTCAGCTCGCGGTTTCTGCATGTTCTGCTTTGACTAAAACATTTTAATGTTTGATCCTGTTATGGAGGAAACTCAAAAGTCCAAAATATCCTTTTGAAATGACAGAAAAATACAAAATAATACACACATGGGTTATTATTAATCAATAATGTTTAAATGTATAAAACAATGTTTCTCAGTGCAATTTTTAATGAACAGAGAATTAATAAGTTAAGTATTATATTCATAGATTAATAAAATGAATCTTTACCTTTCTCTCTCTCCCTCTCCCTCTCTCTCTCCCTCTCTCTCTTTCTCTCTCTCCCTCTCGCTCTCCCTCTCTCACATCTACAGGTCTGTATCCTAACCTGGAGGAGTTGGGCGAGTACATGGGTCTCCGCTTGAACAGTGATGAGGTTCAGAAAAACCTTGCACTGATCCCAGTGGCTGATACTGTACGTTTGTGTATGTTTGTTGTGTGTTGTTGTGTGGTTAGGCACAAACAGGTGCACTGTGGGCAGTTTGAGACTGTCATTGTCCTGCTGTTTTATGTACTTCTTTCGACAGTCTGGTCACTATTTACTTTAGTGGTATGTAAAACAGCAGTCTGAACATTCTACATAATATTTCTTGTTCCACAGAAGAAAGTAAATTATAACAATGTTCATTTGGAGTGAACTGTTCTTTTAACAATGTCATTTCCTTCTTAACTTCTTAACTTTTTGTCCGAAGGTTTTGTTTGCGATACAGCCAGAGGCTTTTCCATCTAACCATTGGTTCCTTATGCAATGGCTTCTCTCTTAAAGCAGAGGAGGCCAAGAGTTATTGTGTAAGCATTTGTGTTAGCCCGTGTGTGTGTATGTGTGTTAGCCCGTGTGTGTGTGTGTGTGTTAGCGTTTGTGTGAGTTTCTCTGTGAATAGCTAAAACTGGCCACAGGGTATCTGAGCATAGCCTGTTATTCTTTTCAACATCATTCTTGGAAGCAGAACTCAGAAATGACTCATAAGGCCCATGTTGGTGTGTTGCTAATGTAGGCCGCCGTGTGAGACCATCTTCAAGATCTTTAGCTTCTCATTGGTTCATCATATGCACTCAACAGTAGAATAAACAGTGATGTTTTATGGCAGTAGTCCGAACTATAATATATATATATTATGTAGAATGTTCAGTCTGCTGTTTTACATACCACAAAAGTAATGTGTGGTCACTATGCTCACACATATAACTAACAGTGGTTGTCTCTGACTCGGCAGCAGGTGGCTGTGCCGTCAGGTGTGGGTGGCATGGTTCGGCCCGTGACTGGCACAGACGTGGGCATCAGGAGGGCAGAGATTCGTCCAGGTGTTAGAGAGGTCATTCTCTGCAAAGACCAGGACCGAAAGGTCGGCCTCCGTCTCCGAGATATTGATAACGTAAGTAATGCGCTTTACAATAATCACATTTATTATTACTGAGACCTGTGTTCCTGTAGACCATAGGAATGTTAAGAGCAACGCTTCAGTACCAATAAAATCTAATTTGCATAAATTTGCATATTGGGTTTGCAGCGTAAATGCGGCTACAAGGACCCGAGACTTGTCTAGTTTGTTGGTGTTAATATTGATCAAAGAACAATATTGACAAGAATTGTTGAAACCACCAGTTGTTTTTCCATGTATTTATTCGGTACAATACAGACACACTGTCATTCTTACTGTTTGCATCATGTAACAATCTTTCGTTCATCTCTCGCTCTCTCTCACTCTCTCACTCTCTCTCAGGGAGTGTTCGTGCAGCTGGTCCAGGCTAACTCTCCTGCAGCATTAGCAGGTCTTCGTTTTGGAGATCAGGTTCTGCAGATTAACGGGCAGAACTGTGCCGGCTGGAGCTCAGACAAGGCCCACAAAGCTCTGAAGGCTGCAGCTGAGCAGCGCATCGAGCTGATCGTCCGTGATAGGTCAGTTTCTTCTGTCTGTCAAATATCAACGTTAACGTGTAAATATATATGTTTAAGGCCACCTGTGTGCTAGTTCACATCTAAAAAATGATAAAATTACCCTAAGAAGCCATTTTCTGGGGATTATAAGAAGTGCAAAGAACATTTCTGCTTGTCTCTAGGCCTACAAATGTTATTTTTTATCAGAATAAATCATCATTACTTGGGAATACACTGTGTTTAAATTTAAAGTTCCTTTTGCATTGGTTATAAAGGTAAAACAGGAAGTTGCATAAAATGATTATGGTGTAAAACATCATACTGAAAATGTTTATTAATAACACAGCTACATTTTGTGTAGTTGTTTGCTGCCTCCTGGTGGTCTTGCTTGTGTAGTTTATGTAAAATGGATACTTCTTGCCTTGTCTTGCATTGAGTTTCTTACAGTCAGAAAGTAAAACGCTTAGTCATAGCGGAACTGGTTGAAAGTCTACAGCTGTTTGTCATTTCGTTTTAGTGCAAATGTATTAATTACGCAGCTACATAAAGCATCAATGAACCATATTTTCCCTGGGATTGAACCCACAACCTTTGCGCTGCTACCGCAATGCTCTACCAGTTGAGCTACAGGGACGCTAGGATATTGCATAATATTATCCTACCTCTGTTGCAGACCGTTCCAGCGCACAGTCACCATGCATAAAGACAGCTCCGGTCATGTGGGCTTCATCTTCAAATCGGGACGCATCACGTCTCTGGTGAAGGATGGGTCTGCTGCTCGCAACGGCCTCCTCACCGATCACAACATCTGTGAGATCAACGGCCAGAACGTCATTGGACTCAAGGTGAGATTCACCGCACTGTGTTCAGAACTGTAAATAATGCATAAGAATGAGGTTTGCCACGTGTTTATGTATTAATGTGCGTTTTGTACTACAGGACACTCAGATTAAAGACATCCTGACCACATCTCCCACTGCCATGACCATCACCATCATGCCTAAGTTCATCTATGAGCACATGATTAAGAGGTGAGATCTGGCTGTTCATTGGCTGTGGAGTGAAATCCCACTCCCTCCCATCAAGTCTGATTTCATCATCTTGGTTAATGTTTGTTGGAAACTTCAGGGACAACAGCCAAAAATATAATTTTGCGTTAAATGTATTTGAGACCCTCTCTCTCTTTTTCACTTATATTTTTATACTTCAATTGGTTAAAGTTAGCAGGTGGAAAATGCTAATCTCATATCATGATTGTTGTTACATAATGAAGCAAAACTAAGTTTTTTTTGAATAAATCACTTATGCACCTGGATTTGATTGTCTAAGCTTATTTTAAAACTGTAATTCTAACTTGCAGTTTGCCAAACGGCTTTGCTAGATGTAGATTTTTTTAACACGATGTCTGTGTGTTTCAGGATGTCGACGGGCCTGCTAAAGTCTTTAATGGATCACTCTGTGCCTGAGGTCTGAACACAGGAGACTCATCATACACGCCCTTCCACAACGCCTACAATCTCTAGCCTTCCCATTGGAGCCTTTCATGAGTTGTCTGTCTCTGATTGGATAAACCTCCTCAATCACATTCATTCATAACATGTCAAAATGGCCTTTTTTATTTCAGTTTGTTGGATGTTATTGTTTTGCCTTCTAGTTGTTTCTGTCCTTTTTATCATTGTTGCCATTGTGTAAGTGTTGTTCTATTACATATTGTTACATACTGTAGTAATAATCCATTATCATTGAGTAATATTTTGATTTGTTTGCTTCCGGTGGGAATCCTCCCAACTTTTTATTTCTCCCACTATGCACACAATTATTTAAAAACAAGATGCCAGGACAGCTGTACTCTGCCAGAAAAAAAATCCTTGGCCATTTTTAATGCAAGTCATTTCTTATTTTAAATATGTTTTTAGGTGTTTAATCTTTGATAATTCTATCATCCTGTAAATGTTAGTTTCTCTAAAATTTATATACGAATGTAACCAAGACTGAAGTTATTACAAAAATAAATAATCATCCTGGTGATACCAAGAAGATTTCGTGACGTTATTTTTAGTTTGAAGATTACAGTGAAAACTCATTTTCAGTCATACACTTGTTTTTAAAATCTCAGTGTTTGGTACTTGCAGTGTTTATTAAGTGCTTTAATAATTTATGGGGAATTTGTTCGAATAACAATAAAATGAAACACTCATAAATGATATATAAATATATTAAATATAAATATTTTTTATATATATTATGTCTTACTAAACAAGTCAAAACACACTGACTTGTGATCAGTCTATTAAAAACCATATGTATACAATATTTGAGATTATTTCAAGCAAAACACCTGGACAATTTCAGGTAACATGTTTCAGGATATAACTGAGCTTCTGGTGTGTTTTATAGCCTGACATAATCAGGACAAAATGTTTAAACCATTTGCACAATTTGTGTATTAAACTCAATTTTAAAAACCAACAGAAAGTTTTAAATGCAACAGAAGTGAAACAGTTTAAACAGTACAGCTTTTTTAGATAATAAACAAAAGAGACTGTAAACAAAATACAAAACCACACAAAATTGTGATTTGTTTATCATGCTCTTTATTATAGATCCTGTTACAGAGTGATGAGGGTCAGGTGCTGTGCTGTATTGATTCTGTACACACTAATATTACCAGTAAAATACTCTTCTACACAAAAATATTAGACACCATGATACATTAACAGACTTGCAGGACATCCACATAGAGTTACACTGTTAAACAACACAGAGACAAAACCGAACCGCCTGATGAAAAATGTAAACATGTCATTTACCATAAAAGAAATCAAAAACAAACTATTACATGTTACCTTACAATCCTGTTTAACTGCTTAACAGACACAGAGTTACTGACGGCTTCTAACTTTGGTTACCTCATACATTCTAGTCACCCAATAGACAAATAATTTACAGATGCTGTATTGCGTTCATACCAAATTTGGATGTGATTAACAGGAAAAGACTACAACAGGTCAGTTATTGTAAATCTGAGGATCTGTCAGTGATTTGGTGATAACAAAACTACATTCTAAATGGGTGGTGATCACAAACCCAAACCACTTGCATTAACTTTGTATTAGTCATTACCTAAATCTCTCAAAAATGCTGCTATTATTAAACTGGAGATCTATAGAAAACAATAACATCACCTACAAGGTTCAGACACAATGCCAAGTTCTTCAGAGAAATTCCTTTTAAACCACACAGGATAATTCAGTTTTTATTGGTAACTGAGTATGTATTTTGCACTTTACATACTTACAGGAATTTTAACAGTGGTGGAGCTATAGTGTTTAAATCAAAATAATCTGTGACTGTTATTTACCATTTATAAGTATGACACGACATGACATTATAAATAACAAATACACAAAATAATACAAACCAAAAAATGGCAACATATATGCAGTCATGAATTTCATTTTATATTTCAAATACACACACACACAGAGATCCCCTCTTTGCCAGAAGATTAGTGCTGGATGATGTAAATAATACAGATAAAATAAATGTACCATTCCACAGAAATATTATTACCAAATTTGCCAGCATTTAGGCCCAACATACACATATAACTCTTTATAATATGGCTTCAAAAATTCAAGAAAATTCAAGTGTTACTTCAACATGTATACAAAGCTTTATAACAGCAGGAAACATCATTTGTCAGCTGGCCAAGTAACTGTTATTTACGTACAATCACTGACAAACAGATAACAATGGACTTATTGGCTCTCTGATCTTTGTCCCTGTAGGCTTTTCAAAAACCGCTTGATTACAATCTTATTTACCTCAGAGAAATTCTTACAAACCACAAACAAACTATAAGACAGCCACAAGCTCCCAGTTTAAACAAACACAGGGCAATTCGAAATATCAGTTAGGAACATATATGCTTTTATTTTTCTGTTTGTTGTGAAGGTATCTTAAACTACTACAAAATATAGCAATGTGTGGGCACTCTGTCTTACATAAGGCGCAAATGAAGATTGTCAAGCTGAGAAATATCAGAAAACCCTGCAGTAGCAGCAAAGATTCTGTTTATACTACAGAAAGCAGCAAATTATGAGGACAAGAAAACGTCGCAAAAAGAAACAACAGTTAAACACTGGATATCTACAAACACTCCAAACAATTTCAGAGGAAGGAGGTAGCATGAGAAGCAGCAGAAAATAATACAATGCGTCCTTCACAAATGACAGGAACTTCAGAAAATGCACAAAACATCTGGTGTTTATCTGACTGGTTATCTAATGCACTGTGTTTGAGTCTCAACGATCCACTTACTCACAGTTTAAATGTGAATTTGAAGGTTGGTGATTATTTGAAATGGTGGTATTTGTGAAACCAAACCCAAACATATGCACTGGCCTTTGGATACACAGAGATACACGCTCAAGTATACTTCAAGTAATTGCTTATAAAGTGATTGATAGTGCAAACAATGTCAATAAATGTCACCCGTCTCCTATGTGTCAACATGTATACACATCATAAGAACATACAGTCGTAGCCATAAGTTTGAAAGCTACAGTGCATTTTAATTTTAAACCCAATGTCATGCAATTTTTTAAAATAAATGTTTTTGCTTTTCTTAATTGCAAGTCATTACTAGCACAGAAACCATTAATATTGCAACAGCACATATTAAAGACATGCTGTAAAGCTTAACTATGCTATTATGCTAAATTCTAAATGCTAATGGCTTTGATCAAATGACACATTTTACTGCTTAAATCGAGTTTTTAAACTTTCAAAACATTTGGCTACCACTGTATTTCTAGATGGTAACACAAAGTTGAAAACAAACCACAGTGAAATCATACATTTATAGCAGACAGACAAGGGCAACTGTTAAACAACTGTTTAAAGCTGTATCTTTCCTAGTTTTTATATATTATATAAAATATATTATATGCACTTTTCCTTCTCTTAAATACATGATTTAACCAGCTGTACAGAAAGTCTCTAAACCAATAATTTTTCTCAAAAAATAAAATCATGACTGATTTTAGCCTAGAATAAAGAATACATTTTCTAGACCAATCCAGATGAACTATGTTTATCTAGGACACTAGTGGCAAATGCAAAGCATATAATGGCCTCTTAAGGGAAAAGATGACTGCTCAGTGTCAGATGTATACATAATGGGACAGCTAACTAATTCACTAACAGCTACAATAACAGGCCCTTTCACACAATAATCATGGTAAATTACCAGTAAATTACCAAAAAATACCAGTAAATATACCAGTAAAATACCAGTAAATTGCACAAGCAAACATTCACACATCGATACCTAAATGCAGTTAAACTCTGTGATTCTTTTAACCACAAGTGAGCTCTAAACGGATGTCACAGCCAATGATATTTTAAACAGGGTTTTACTTTGTATCTTAACATACACAGTCTGTATTTTTGTGGATGTTTTCATTGTTTGTGGCAAACATTTACATTCATGCAGCTGCTTTTGACTAAAAAAATTTAGATTAACATCTCTGCTTTGACTTCTGTAAACTGTGCAGAGTAAACGCTTCATTTGTGCCAGAATGTTATGAATAGTTTAAAGCCAATTATGACGTCTTTTATATGCGCTGTCTGTGAACATACCAGTATTTATGTGTCTTTTACTGTTAATGTGCCAGAACTGTTTTACCTGAAAAAGGATCAGCTCTTAATTGTAATTTACCTGTAATTTACCAATAAAGACTGCATGTGTGAAAGGGGTAAATGATGGCTATTAGACATCCAGGTACTTTGTTTGTACTGTACATTAACACAACACATACACTTTAGATGTATTACACACATACAGTAGACAAACCAACTCCTGTGGCAGCAGGAGGGATATTGAAAAGTACAGAATTCCTCCATTCACATTGTTGCTCTTTACTCTGAATAAGGGTACAATCATTTAAAAATTGTATTTTTAGTGTCACTCACAAAACAACACTGTGTCTCAGTCTATCATTCGAAATGCATCTTTCCTTCTTTCTCTGGTAGCAATTGTGGAGAAAGATGAAAGCTCAAGTCTTCCAAAGCACTTTGTAGTTGTGAATACAAAATGTCCCCTTCACATTCCTATCCTCTCCTCTATTGGACCTAGAGATGTGTGTAGACAACCACGGTGCTAGCGTCCAAACAAAGCCACTGGTTCTGCCTCAGTTCTTTGTAATGTTATAACTGCCTTCCAGTTGCATCTGATAGAGGAACAGTGGTTTCAGTGGCTTCAGAATTTCCCAAGAGTAAAGACCTGGTCTCATATATTCATACCCCCTGGACCCCCTCCTCCAGCAGGGTAGTGCCGAAGACCTCCCCCTTGACGTAGAGAATGGAGGGCCACAGTGCAGCAACCCCGCAGCAGAGAACCAATATGGTACATTGGCTGACCATAACGGTGTGGACCCCGACACAACCAAGCCACAGTGGGCACCACTGGCACAACCACTGCAAGCAAATCTACCAGGAAATGGCGGCTCCAGTAGTTCTTTGCTGGTAACCCACAGCCAGATGACTTTGACTCTTTGTCTGTGGCACTTTCATCCACCTCATCTTCATCTTCTGGATCTATTTTAATCACGTGATCTCCTTCAACTCCAGTTTCTGAAAATGAACTACAAGGCTGTGTGGTTTGTGGGTGGGTCTCTTCTTCATTTTCAACCAATTGCTTCTTAGTGCAAGGGGAGTGGGCGGGACTTGACAAAGAGTCTCTGTTAGGCTCAAGTGAGACAGAGTTGCTTACCGGTGGTACAGTTTTATCTGGAGTTACAGCTGTTGGTGAAACTGGTAAAACTGGAAGGGATTCTGAGTCTGTGACAGGGAGCTCTGATACATTTGCTGCTAAAGTCACAGGTTCTTTTGCACTGGATTCAGAATGCCTGGTTGCAGCCAACACTGGGTCCGATGTAGTGGAAAAAGGGTCCATGACGATTGATGCTGTGGCAACTGTTGTCGTAACAGCTGATTCTGTGGCTACCGACTCCAGATCTTCTCCCTCATCAGACATCCAGGCAGAGGTTGGGCTGCAGGCCTGAGAGCGAAAGGTGCGCTCAGCAATAGTGTCCAGATCGGAGTTAAACGATGTACTGGGTCCATGGGCAGGGGCTGATGCGGGAGCGTGGTCACAATCAGTTTGAATAGCTTGTTCTCGCAGGTGGTGCAGGTACAAGTGATGATGGGATAGACAGGGATGGCTTAAGCTGACACTAGCTCCCGCCCCGATTCCACCACAGCGCATTGGCACTACTCTGGGCTCGCTGTTGCACAGTCCCTCGTGTGTGAAGGAGTGTGGCAGGTGGGAGTACGCATTGAGCAGCGAGGCTGTCTCTTGGGACAGAAAAGCAGCCTCCAGGAGCAGGTCTGCCTTGCTGGCTCCGCCTTCGCTCTCTCCACAGCAAACAAACCCGCTGTCCTGCGTGCCCTCACCTGACAAACATGGAACATCACACTCATTTTCGTTACCGCAGTGTTCCGGGTCACCCTGGTCACTCATCTTGGTGTAGGTAGAGCTGCGGGTTAGCGAGCGCGCTGGGGAGCCTTTGGATGACCCCGCCAGACCCTCGCTGACCTCCAGCCCTGCCCCCACCACTCCACCCGCTTTGGCGGTCCCGATCTGAGCCAGCTCCATGCTCTGCAGTAAATTCTCCAGCTTGTGGTTCTGAAGGTTAATGTCTTGGAAGCACTTCTGCACACCGGTGTCAGCGTCTCCCAGACTGGATCGGACGACGTCGACGACCTGTTTGAGCTGATGGATCTCCCGACGAGCCTCTTTCAAAGCCAGCTGAGCCTCCACACGGTGGCACTCTTCCTCAATCCAGTCCTCCTGCATACGGGACAGCTGAGTGCGCAACTCATCGATCTCAGTGTCCCTGAGGAAAAAAAGGGGAACAGAGTGAGAAACGGAGAAAAAGGAAGGACATACAGTTAAGGAGTAAAAACGACCAGAATTAAAACTGCTGTCTGAAATTTTATATACATATAATACTTATATACCCTATTACATCTAATAACTTTGGATAAATGTCTCTGCATGACAAACGACAAACTGCAAACAATCTGCTAATGCTAATGCTATTTTCATCTCTTTGAAACTTCTAAGGCAGATCTGTATCTGTAATTATGACACAATCCACAAAACATCAACCACATACAATAATGTTTATTTGCATTATACAAAGAATGACAAATTCATTAAATTAAGTGCTTCTCAAAGCAACTGCTTGAAGTTAAAACCAATTTTATCACAGACTGATGAGAACATTAGAGACTGAATCCTTGGCTGAAGCATTTTTAAAATCACTGCATGCCTCACCTGTCCCGCAGTCTGTCAACCGTCTCTTTGAGTCGTGCTCTCAGATGTCTGATGCACACTTCTTTCTGCTGCAGGGGGGTCAGGTATTGCTCCGGTGGAGGGGGTCGGATACCGTGGTTATCATTGCAGGAGGTGTGTTTTATGTGACGCCTGACATGGACAAAAGTAGAACATGAAAAAAGGCATAGAAACATACAAGCTATCCCAGAATCATTGCTCTTCATGTCTAACCTGTGTGTTGGGCTCCCATCGCTGCCTTTGCATGATCCTGAATTGCTACTGCTGCTGAGGGAAGCGTTTCCATAGGGATCGCGGTTACTGACAGGAGCTGGACTGCGTCTGCAACATAACAGAATCACAATGTTACTGCGTCATTTTTAAAACCACAGAACACGATATAGGATGGTGTACAAATTAATGACAGAGACACACAGGAACATACACAAACATGCCCACCTACTGTGCAGTACAAAATGACTAGCATGCTACTTTACACATTGTGAGCTATCGCTAGGGGGACACAACACAAATGTATACAATATTCAGGAATATAAGTCAGAAAGATACAGGCAAAACAACACCGAAGTCACGTAACACTGCAAATAACAACACAAATAGCAAAGAAATGCAAGCAGATGTATAATGTAGATGACAAAACATGAAGCATAATAATCCAAATAGCGCTAAAGCCATTATGATAATAAAAGTTTCACACACCACAGAATTTAAAAGCTGCAATAACCCCCAATAAACCAAAAAACAGAATTTTAAAGGGGCAGTGTACTGTAGATTAAACAGCTTGTGTTTAAACAAATCCATGTTTAAAACATTGCCACACAGAGGACAAAAAAGCGAAGGATGAACAGGACAAAAATAAAGAAGAGAAGACTAGAAAGAATCAGAAACAGACAGAATTGAGGAAAGACGGAGAGATAATCGGGCGCTGACCGACAGTGGCGTTCCGGAGACTTTGGTGTCAGAAATCCTCTGCTCTGTCTCATAGAGACCATAATGCCTGACTCCATGGGTGTGTAGTCTAGCTCAATAAACCTGCAATAGTCAAAACTGACCCACAAAAAGGAAGAAATCATTACACAGGGCACAACACAGACTTTCCTAGGCCTTCATTCTAACTTCATAACATGCTGACCTGCTCAACTTTTAAAGCTTCCAGAATATGTGTTGAAACTGGGCCGAGCTGTTCTTGAGTGCGTTTAGAACTTAGTCTATTATTATGACTTGACACTGAGCAGACAAGTTTGTAGAACAGACAGACTATTAAACAGATTGTATAACTTATTATGTCAGACGAGTACAGGAAGAAAGAAAGCTTTTTCTAATTAATTATGGTTGTCAGAAACACAAGCACAAGACAGGCTAGACTCAGGATGACTTTTCCAAGCTAAAGACAGTTAAAGAGATGCTAGACATATTGAGCAAAGACTTATCAGATTACTGCTGATAGTTTATTTTTCTCTTACTGGTATTAAATGTCTTTTTATGTAAGGGAAAGAGGTTCTAAACATAGCCTTTACTGATCTGTTTCATGCCATGTTGTTCAGGGAACTACCAAACTTACAGCCTTTCCAAATTGAAAACAGTGAAACAAGGCAGACAATCGTGTCAAATTCTGCTAGCAACAAATCATGGTGTAGCTAAGAACGCAATGAATTTAATCTCCCAGAAACATTTTCTCTCAGGAAAATTTAATCTTGAGCTAGCGATGAAGCTATTGGGCGTCCAGTGGTACGGAGTAGTCCGGTTTAAAGTGGGGGCTGCAAGCATGATGGTTTCTTTAAAAGCTACAGCTGCAATGCAAATAAACTGGTGAATTATCAAAGCACGGAAATCATAGTTCATAAAAAGATCATACAATTGTGAGTTAGATAGTAAGGCCCTCCATACTACAGTAACAAGGTTACTGTACTACAGTAACAAGGTTACTGTAGTAATTGTTACATTCAGAATTTGAATGTAACAAGGTTACTGTAGTATGGAGGTCAATATGCATTAGTTAAGTTGGCAATGGTATATCAAATTGCATTGTTAATGTGGATTCATGGACAAGACAGTATTGCTCAAAATACAATTTTGTCAATATTTAGTAGAACGTTCTGGAAATCATATACCACCTCATTCAGTTAAACAGCTCAACAAATTACATTAAATTAGATATTTGAAGTGACAGACACCTGAATAAACATTATGAGAGGTTTGCTGAAAAACATAAAACTAGCCAAGGTCACGATTAATGTGAGAGCAAAGCAGAAGAAAAGAAAGCAAAGTGAAATAGTATGAAAACATGCGTGTGGAGAGAGAAAATAAGAGAGGTCTCTGCTATCAATACTGATAGCAAGAATAGAAAATTGGAAAAAGCACCAGGGATGGAAAACAGGTCAGTTATGTCCATCATGTGTCTAGTGAGAGGGACTAATTAAGGGACGGTCAGGTAATGCATTGAATTTATTATGGTGCTATAATGTGTGCGCTACATTGACTACCTGTTGCCATACACACCCATCAGAATCACTGAAGATCAGACAATACCGCATTCATTGTAGGTCCCACTGATTCTAAATCCAGTCCGGGCCTTAATGACTTTTTATTGGGTAGAAATTTACCCATAAACCCTCTGTCAAAGACCTGAGAGGGCAGAAAATTTATAGCACAAGAATTGTTTAAAGAAAACAATCTTGTCTTCTGTAAATTTGCACAGGCCTCTTTGATCCTGGACACAAGCATCAGTGGTGGTGGATGATGATCCGGTTTCATATTAGGACTGAGTGTGAATGCGTAGTGGCAGTGGATTCTACTAGTCATGCCCTACAGTATGAAACTGAATCAGAGTCTCACACGGGCGACGCAGTGGGAGACGACAGCATTTGTTGCAAGCGTTGCTTAGGCTGTAGGGCCTTCAGCAGGTCGAATCTGAGGAAAGAGAGATGAAAGAGAGGCAAAGAGCTGGGCTCTACTGCAGTATTAGTATTACTGTGAATCAGTACCACAATAATATTATTACTAATATTGAAAGCAAGAAAGAAAGAAAGAAATCTAATGAAGGACTAATCTACTGTAATAATGGCAATGTGAACTCTGACACAAATATTCACCTTCTTTAAAAAACCAGTTCACCATGTAATTTGACAATGATATAGCTTTAAAAAAGTGTTCTGCCTGTCGTATTACGATACCTCCAGCGGTTTAATATCCTGCTACAGTAATCTGCCTTAAAAGTTTCTAAACTATCCCTCCAAGCAGTTTTATGGTGAAATAAATCTTGACAGCAGAGAGAGAGATTGAAAGGGCTAAACAGCTGATGCAGTAATGATGAGAGCGGAAATTAGAGAAAGAGAAAGAGAGAGAGAGAGATTATCACAGCACTTGGAGCTCAAAAGGTCATTAAACAGAAGCAAAGAGACATTGGCGTGTTAAAGAGAGTATTACAGCAGCTACTGTAGATGGGTAAGATATCACAGCAGCTACTGTAGATGGGTTAGATATCACAGCAGCTACTGTAGATGGGTTAGATATCCCAGCATCCTTCAAAACACAAAGCACAGCTGACAGTTCAAAATAACGCCTCTTAGAAACACACAAGGTTTTCTCAAGAAACAAAAAATGTGCGTCTTACTTGTGTGATCCAGAACCAGATCTTTTATTTGAAGGCGAAGACATGGAGTCAGTATCCGTCACCCTTTATATCTCCTTCTGCAGCTGGATATCTCTCTCTCTCTCTCTCTCTCTCTCAGTGCAGCTTGAACAGCTTAGCTGCAGCCCTCCTGAATAAAACAAGACAAATGTTAATCAGTTACACAAGACTGATCCAAACCATATATTAACTCTCGTCTCATTTACATAACTGCAGTATCATAGAAGCTGTACAGATCAAGCCGTCAATTCAAAATCTGTCTCTTATCTATCTGACCTCTCCACAATTGCCGATCTGACAACAGCGATGTTCATTCAGCTGCATTGTGCTGACACAAGCTGGCTGCTCTCTGGTTTGGTGCTGGTCCAAATCCAGACAGCAGACGACAAACAGTGTTTATTCAGAACCCAGACTTCTCATGTATTTACTTCTATCAAAACTTTAATTCCTGGTTCAGCTTCTATATAAATGTACAGTGAGATAAAAAGGCAATTAAGGACATGAGAAATGGAGATATAAATGTAGAGAAAGTGTTTGCATTTACTCTATTATACAATATTATTAAATCATTACTTGTTACTTGATATACTGTCTTCTATCCCAGCTTAACACAACTTTGTGTAAGTCAGACATTTGTATGAACATTCCAACCACTACAAATATTACATTACGTCCACCAATGGTGCGACTTCAGTCTGTTTACCTCAACAATGTCACCTGGGAGAGTGTTTGCAAAACCTGCTTCAAAGTGCTATTTTTGCAATACATTTTGGTACAACTTGCACAACTACCTTTAGGTTTCTCTTTTAAACTGTTTATTAGAGCTGCAAGCTAAAAAACTGCATTGAAAGAAACCAAACAGGCACTAAACACATTTTGCTGCAGAATGTGCAGTAGCTGAGTCAGTAGCTGGACAGGCTGAGTCATAACGCTGCTTCTAAACCTGAAAACAAACCCTGTCTGTCTCAACTTTGCAGCGATGAGAAATAGAGTCACAGATTCTCTGTGTTGTGTTAATACAGTTAATCAAACCCACAACTGCAGATTATACATCTTCAGGGCAGACTGAATAAACAGGACTGCGGCCTAACACACTGTCACTGAGTATTAGCATAACTTATATTACTGATACAGAATTTTATGAAACCATAATTTTTGTTTCTTGTTCTGTTTTTAATGTTTTTAAAGTGAAATGGTGACTTTAAATTGTATTGTTTCACCACCAAAAATCTGCTGTGTCATGCTTGTCCTACAGCAACACTGGATGACCTCTGCCTCCTGTCAGGGTACAAGCACCAGTGAAGCCAAGCTGTGCAGGCAGTTTGAGATGAGAGTTTATAATGACTCAGCATTTTTCTTTCATGGGCCACATTTAAAACCAGATGCCACTAAAGGTCAAATATCACTTAGCAGTTTTACTTCTTTCAAACTGATTATGACACACACACACACACACACACATTTTATGTGATTCTTAAGAGAAATACAAGCACAAAAAATCTGATTTAAGACAGAATTAATATTAATAAAATAATATTAACTCATTATAATATTAGTATAAGACCGATTTACCCTCTGCTAACACAGTCACATAGTAATAGAATATGCAAGATGTGCAAGGCTTACTATCTTCATACAGTGTGATATATACATATTAAAAGGGGACATTTAGCTGTCAAGTTGAAACTACCGTGTTAAGGAACTGCTTTGGAAGATTGGCCTGCAAGCTAAGAGGATGTAATGAAGTCGCCATGGTGACAGCCATCCAGCTCCACAAGTGTGATAGGCTTTCCTTGCTTGTGTGTATGTGGTGAGTGATGACATTCAACAACTGCAAGGTTTGAGGACTTAATGGCAAGACTGACGTGCAATACTGCGAGGTTAAGCATTGTACTGATATAAGAAAGAGTAAAGAGATTATAGGTATTAGTGATTCGCATGCAACTATTTTACTACCTTGGAAATGTTGCTTGAATGCGAATTAGGCTGTGATCATGAGTACACGTGATGCTCTTTCTGTCTCCCTTGTAAACACACTTTATCCGCAATTGCAAGGTCATACTGCACCCTAGGCCGTACAACTCAAAACACACTGTCCCTGTCACGACTCATATCGCAATGAAAGTGCTGCAAACCGGGTCAGACACTATGATCGTTTTCCAGGGGTAGGGAATGAAAATGATATTTGGCTATTACAAAAAAGACAAGCATGGATTAAACTAACACGTTATAGTTTTTGTTATGGTACCAAAACAAAATACACACGCATGCTCGCTGCAAGAAAACATCTGTTCTGCACAAACAGACCATGATGTTACACATATAACGGCGAACATAAGCATCATTTAACCTGCTGATATAAGAGATGTTATAAGGTACCGTGGGATATAATATCCATATCATATCCTTGCGCTTCACAGTCCTTGGCGTGTCCTACACAAAGGGAAACGCAAAAGGATTCATCGCCACAAATACGCAACACGTCCACATTGCAATGCAAAACATCGTCCTTACCCGGTTGCAGCCATCCGGCGAAAATCTGGTCCCCTGCATGAAAGCAGCAGTATTTTGTGGCGTTTATCCTGGTACTCGTCCCCGTCAAGGACTCCGCCACAGCGGTGCACCGCTGCTCGGGAGCGCGGAGCGACGGGGCGGGTGCGTGAGGTTTGAGGGAGGAGATGAGTTTAGAGATGAAACAGATGCGTTGTATTACGATGATCTCCGTAAAGGGGACCGCTGAACTTAAAGTCGTTTGGACACGATTTGTAAAACAGTTCTGCATATTTAAACGAAAATGCATTAGTATTAATACAACATAACGCAAGGTTATACTATAAATCGTAAAATATATACAATTGTATAAGTAAAATAGTACTTCGTAATCCAGTATGTATTGAATTATTATATTGTACATTATCTATACCTTAGTAATAGTATTACCCTTTGTTTTTCCCTTTGTTTACATCTTAGTATGTTTAGTATGTTCAACTTCTCGATTGCTCCCATTTCCTTTGCACCTCAGTATAAATGTTTAAAACGAAACTTTCCCTTAAAAAACCAACCAACCAAACAAAAATACCCAGCACAGATGATATGCGTTACATTTTTCATAACTTTATCATAACTTAAGACTATCTGACTTCAGACTATCCCATTAAATGCGTTAGTATTTCAGCATTAGTGCAGGAAAAAACTGGGTTTCTCACTTTAAGCACCATGGACAGCGATCGTTGCTTATACACCGGATCCTCCCGGTCCGGTAGATGGCGGTATATATTTTGTTTTATCTTTAGTGAAACTACACAGAACATTATTAAAATTACATATTACCGATGCCACAGTCCATCCCCGTTATATTTTTCTTTTGTTTTCTTTAACCTGTCCCTTTTTCTTATTTCACCCCATGATTGTACCCATTTATTTTGTTTACTGTCTATTTTGCTGTTTGTTTGTATTGTTAGTACTGCACTCACAATAAATTCTCACAGTCATTCAACTAAAGCTTTGTTGACTTGAAAGTGTACGTGTACGTGTGCGTGTGCGTGTGCGTGTGCGTGTGCTCAGCAAAATAAACAACACATTTGTCAATATTTACCCTTATGTTGTTCCTCAATGTTCACTTAAAAACGAAAATCCCATCTCGTAATTCCCAAGTCTCTCATTAAATGCTTATGTCTGAAAACAGATGATCTGTCTGTCCCATAATCTTCCACATGTTTCCATAAAATATCCAATAGGCCTGTGGATTGAGTTACATCTTGCGTTTAATCAAAAACAGAAAAATACTGTTTTGTAACGTGTAGAATTAATTTACTGAAGTACACATCTATTTTAATGTTAAGGATTGCGTCTTATTTAATACCCGTATCTCCACCAGTATGACTCGTGAACAAACATTTTTTAAAAAGGCGCTTCAACAACATTGGACGTCACAACTGTGGCACGTGACTCGGAAGTTCGTCCCAAACGGAGACGTTTTACAAGACATTAAAGAGCGATTGATAAATGTATTTTCTCACTATATAAGATTGAAGATTAAGCCTTTTTCTGTCGTTTCCGTTTGTAATCTGGGAATCTAATACAAGACAACACAATGCTGGACTTCAGTTTTTAAACGGGGTGAGGATCCATATGCAACACATGATCATAGTAAATATGTCAGATCACGTTTGCAGTTGTATGTGTGTAACTGATAAAAAAAAACACATACAAAAAAGTCTTTGACATGTAGACTTGTGGTCTCTCCTTAGTTGTCTCTTATTTATGAGGATGGAGTTTTAAACACCAACTTATCATGAATGGAGGTACAGAAGACTTTAAGATAATTCAAGAGTCAATAAGTCTGGAATGACATCCTGGATGTACCGCAGACTGGAGCACATCCAACACAGGTACTGTAGCCTCATCTGCACGATAAAATAAGGGTTGATGTGTGGATAAGGCATTGAAATTATATGTATGTCTGCTGTAATATAGTACTATGACCAGCAGATGGTAGTAAATGCTTCTGGTGGTAAAAGGATTTTGAAAGCATTTCCTTCACTCATTTATGACAAATTGAAATAAGAAAAGCCAACAGGTGTTTCTCAATAGTAAAGTGGTGGATTTATTTTAGATGAACTGTTGTCATTATTATGTAAGTTCTCTGGAGTATTACTCAATTGAATAGTGAATTATGTGCATGTATGCTTTGTATTTATCCTCTGCATGTATTCTGCTGTGAAATATAATTGTATGTCTGTATTGCATGTATCAAATAAGCTGTCTTAAATCCTACTGTACTAGTACTAGTTGTAACCCATATATTTTTTTACTGGACTCTGACGTTGAGTTTTTTTAAGCTTAAGAATCTGAACACACACTCATGGCTGGTATTAATATGTATATTCATAAGTATATGAATATAGGCAAGACTGAGGCTAGTTGAAACACTTTTTACAGCTGGTTTGTTTCAAAAAATCAATTTCAGTGAAGGCTGTGTAGGTGATTGCATAAGACCTTAAAGTCTTGCCACTGTTATTGCCAAGGAGAAAGATCACGGAAACATGTTGATCTTTCGTGATCGTAAAAGCTGGGCTTGATGTTTTCGTTTGTTTTGTAACAATTTTCATTGCTGTAAAATAAGATTTTTTTGTCTGAAAAGGAAGTTACTCAATATTAAGTTACACAACTGCTGTGCAATTTAGCCTCTAATATTTGAAAACAGCTTTTGTGCTAGTACTATTTTTAAAAGTGTTTCTCAAAATAGACAAAACCACTGCTAGAGTAATTGGACTCTAGTCTGTGCAATTAGCTAGCATTATTCTAGCAGTGGTTTTAGTTAATACTGAGATAACCTGTTAGTTAGTACTAAAATATAGCATTTTGTAACATCTTCCCTGTGGAACACCTAGCCCTGGCCTTTCCTACATATATTATTTAAATTAATTTTAATAGCAGGCTATAAAGACATAAATGCATTTTTTTATTTCAATTTTCAGTTCATGTATTAATAGAAGGGGTTTTCAAAATCCTTAAGGAAAATAAAGTCAGTCACAGAAACGTTGGGTAAAATACATTTTTAGATCAAAGGAAGAACTTCTAGAGTGATGTGCTGCACTTTTGTCTCAGACAAATAAACAATTTAATTCTCTAGGCGTTTGACATCTTCTATTGATTTATCTCTTGTGAGTTCTGTCATATTTCTGAATGAAAAGCCACAGGGGAAGATAAATGGAATAGCAAAACAAAGTGATTGTTGTCACTGCCTTGGCACAGAGCCACTCACTGGCAACCACGGCGTTAACTTTGTCTGGCTGGTTTAAAGATTTTTTGCAATATTTAGAGTTTCCTTTATTAAGGTGGAAGCATTTGGACTCTGGAGTCTAAATTATCCTGTTTATGACAGGGTTACTGAAGGAACCGTCCACAGAGTTCTTGCAGGAACTAATAGGATGTTTCTGAGAACTAGAAGGTTCCTCACTCTGGCATGTGAAATGATGCTTGAGAATGAGTTGAGTAATAAACATGAATTATGGTTATTTGATTGAGTGGATCTACAGAAACAGTCCTTGTTCACTTCTTTGAAAACCACTCATGCTACATTGTTAATTCAGTGAGACATTTGGCAACCATATGGAAGAACGTTCCAATTCTTTCTCTCTCACTTCACTCTCTGAAGTGTATTAGTTTCCTGTATTTCTGCTATTTAACACGCCTAACACAGACTGGGATATTATGGCTTGTTCAATTTCATGCCTGAAGGGAGTAATGTGTGTTGATGTGATATGAGCCAAATATATTCCCGCATAATTTGTATTTCGGCATTCATACGGAATGTATCAGAGTTCCTGAATGTTCTGTAATGTGTTCACAGTTTTCTGTTTTTAGGAATGTGTCTGCTTTGGTATTCCTAGTAAACAGGAATATTTTGAAAAACATTTCTCCATGTTTTCAGTTAGCTTACAGTACACAATATTAAAAATGATCCTTTTCACCATGTGTGATATGTAGTAAACCTGTACATTTTACATTTGAGTAATATTCTTTCATAAAGCTGTTGACATAAACCATTTAATTTTTTAACATTTTTCCAGATTCCTCAGAGTCATTTTGAAATGACAATATATAAAAGCACTGTTTGAAAATTTATTGTTAAAGTTACTAAATTGAATTAGTTAAATCTTCTTTTGACGTAAACCTTATTAAAAGGATTGACATGTTTTAGCATTTTTAACTATAGCTTCATGCAGTGACATTCTAAGAGGAAACCGTCTCCACAGGGTGGCTTCAAAACACATAAGCTGAGAGCAGCAGCAGACCTCAGCAGGTATACGCTACACAGGCGACCGGAAGACAATAGCGCTAGTCAACCAAACCATTAAAGCTAAACTTATCATACCACCAATGAGCTTCTCAAACTGTGGTAATGGCCAAATTTGTTTAGGCCTTAATAAGTGCTAAAAAGAGAGAGTTGGAGGAACACTTAAAAACAGCCATGCTTGCTCAAAACTGAATGAAGGATTATTGTATAAAAGAAGGTGACTGAATTATGGCGAAAACATTGTTTTTATATGTTTTTAGGGTGCTGCTTTCAAATATCAGACTTGGACCAAAAGATTTATTCTGTAGACACCCTTGAAATTTTCACTTTGTGTTTGGAAAATATGACTGCAAATGCACTCAAGACTTAAACAATAAGAAACACGTTCTGTGTAGTTGTTAAGGGAGTGGCATAAATACAGCAGTACGATTTCTCGGTACAAGAAAGTAGAATAATTGGATCCGAGTGGAAAGCTTCCAAGATGTTTTGAATGACAGAAGGCAAAAGGGAGACAGAATAATTCTTGTGGATACTACAGTCTTTCTGAGACAAATTTATTTTATTTACAAAAGGCAAACTCGTTACAAAACTTGTTGTATGAAAATACATATTTACAAATCCACACTCGCTGCATATGCTTATGTGCTGTATGTGCTGTACATAAGTGTCAGGTTTCTATTGGGATGAATTTAGCTATATTAAGTAATGTAGTCAGTAGAATTTAGCTATATTGAGTCAATACTGAATCTATATTACCTACATGTTTATGTTGCACAAGGTCAGATCTTGAATGCACTGCTGAACACAAAGAAACCAACCTAATAGCATTCAGGCAGGAATAAAAATGAACTAAAAATATAAGCTGTACTCTTGAGTGGCGTTCCCACTGAGTCACAGACAGAAAAGCCGGAAAGTGGGCTGACGAAAGGAACTGCGCTTTAACTGAGTTAGAATCACTCAATGACGCGGTCAAAAATCCGGTCCTGCATCAATGCTTAAGGTCAAATAGCAAAGAAAAGCTTGAGAGCCAATCACGGAGCTTCCTGCTCTTTAATCAAGCTCCGGCACCCACAGAAGATTGTAAGAATATCCCCTTTGATCACCTGCATTGACAGAGGATTGTTGTCCCTCTCTCTGGTTAATTGTGCCTGTCTAATATTTTCAGTCATTATCTTGCCAGGTCAGTCAATGCAAAGCTTCAGGAATTAGAAGGATTAAGGCTTGGTAAAATTACTGAAGAGGGAACTGAGAGGTTACACAATGTTAACTCTCAGACATGACACAGAAAGAGCGAAAGGCGTGTTTGAGGGAAAATGTGGTTCTATTGACAAAGAGGTCTGTATAAATCTCAGAGAGGTGTGTTTATCACAGCCCTCTCTCTCGCCACAGTCTCTTGTGATTTTTTTCTGCATCACTTTTTCTTTGATGTCAAATGTTTGTAGCACAAATTGAGCTCTTTGTTTGTGAGAAAGGAAAGCAATCAGACTGTTAAAAGTGCTTGTTGTGTTATTTGCTCCGAAGAAAGAAAAAGGGCATATCTGTGAGCCTTCTGAAGTTTCGTAATTGAAATAATTTTGTGATGTGTCCCTTATCGCACTTTTGTGCTTTATTGGAAGAGTAGCCAATTTCCTTTCTTCAAAAAGCCTTTTTGAGTGGTTTGTGTGGGTTTTCCTCAGCTGCTTGTGTGTCCAGGTTGTGCCAGAATTACAGTTTTCATAGCAAATGCAATATGTAACGTATTAAACGTCAGATCTCCTGCGTATCTCGAGCAGTGACATTTACTAATTGAATTTTATATACAACAACCTTTTAAAAATGTCAATAACAAACATAAACAAAGACATCATTTCAGATTTCATCATCAAGGTTATGTACGTTCACTGCGCTTGATTAAAAATAAAGGAAATGTTAAAAACAAACAACTGCTAGAAGCATTTTTAATTAATTCCGTCTTAAAACTCTCTGGCTTAACAATTTAATATGGATTTCCATTTGAAAGGTCTCACTGTAATGCCTACTGCATATTATATTTTGCATTTTATATTTTTGTAATAGCATTTGTCTTGTCTTTTTTCTTAAATGCCTCTATTTTTCATTAAGCAGAAGGTTGAAATCTTTTTGTTACACGTTTTTATCCTGTTCAGTTAACAGGCAACTGTTAACTGTTATCCCAGTCACAGCGGTTATGTTCTCTTGTGTAAGTGCTGGGCCCTTTAAACAGTTTATTACATATGTGGTTCCACTTACAAATCGTGACCCATGATGTCTGGAATAGAAAAGTGCTTTTTTGCCAAACTGTGCAGTTTTACAATTGTGTTATTGTTAAAATTGCATCAGAAAATGACAAATAATGATGAAAGTACTAGAATGTACTGTTTTATTTTGTCACACGAATCCGTGCAAGATGGTATTGTATTAAAACTAATGTGCAAATTTGCGATTGCACAATTTTTGCTAGTAGTCTTTTAGAGCAAAAATATACTGATTATTTACTAACACAGTTTAACTAGGTGCTGTATGAACCATAAAATCAGCTGTATTTTGGCCTTAATAAATTAGGCTTAAAATGTGCATAGAAATTATTGTGGCCCTGTTTCCCCCATGCTAAATTGAAATGTATGTAATAGATATTTGTGTTCATTTTGTATGGATCGGTACAGAATGAATGAATTCAAACAGTAATGAATGAATTAATGATCAAAATATTTAGATGTAGATTAATGACACTATGAGCAGTTTAATTCAGACTGAGTGAATTCTCCCTTGAATATATTCCACAGGGGGTGTTAGGGTTTTCCAAAAAAGCTTTTATCTCAACAGTGAAGTGCAAATAGAGAGAGGAACTCATGAGGAACTCATGCAGCGCGCCCAGACTGATTAATGCCTTAATGCTGCTCTTAGCTTATACTGGCCTGCAGTAAATGGTCAGTGTGACTCATATGAAACAGAGTCATTTAATGGAGCTGTGAGCAGGAATTAAGTGTTTATTAAACTAATCACACCTATTAAGTCAGAAGCTTACTGTGGCCACTTTATTGACATTGTTATATAAATTAAAGGCATTAATACAGGCGTGGTTTACAGTTCTTATTGAAGAGCCATTAAATCTGTTGTTTAAGATGGCAAAACTTGTAGAAAATAAGCAAAAAACTATAGGGAGGAAAATAGTTCATCTTTAGTTGACTTTTGTTCATTATGAATGCATAATAATTCATTTGAATTTTAGCTCATCATCTCTGTAAAAATAAATAAATGAATCACTTGGTTTAAAATCCCTGCTGGGTCACACAGACACACACACACACATACACACAGTAGGCTCATTCATCTTGCCGCCATTAAAACACTAAGGGACCTGCAGAAAGCCATCTGTTTGCATCACCATTAATGCCAAAGTGGTTGCTTGCACATGCGTTCATGTTTGCTTAATCGGTGTTTAGTTTCAGAGATTGTTTTTGAGTCACCTGAGCTATAAATACTGTTAATGATTATAATATATAACTTTAATATATATATTAGTTTATTAGTTTATTGTTTCATTTAGGAACAAAACTCTTATTTCTGCAACAGTACCCTTTTATTTGTTTTTAATTTACTTGTTTATTTATATTCTCAGCTTCTTAATGAAGAAGCTGTGTATAAAGATTTTAATCCACTTCCAAACTAAAACTGAATTTGTGTTTTTTGTCATAAAAAATCTTTCCGTTTGTCTGCCAGACTCATTTATGTGAGACTCATTCGTCCTGGTCAAAACCTAAACTGGCAGTTTCTGAAGGCTTTTACAGGAAATGCAGTTAGCATGCGTGACGGTGGGAGACAGATGAGACACAGACATACATATGTCTCATTGCTCTGTGGAATATGCTGAGGCCGTAATGACCATAATGAAATAAGCTGTGGCTTCTCCTGTTAACGTCATATTTTCCTCAAAGGTTTGTTATACATTTTCATTGACTGCTTTGAGTTACATGTTAACTTGTGCTGCTTGTTGAAAATAAATTCATTGGCGTAGGGACTAACAAGATAATGCACATACAGAAATATTTATGGACAGTGTTTTTTTATTGTTGTAATCTAGTGTAGCAAAAAGTTTACATGACATCTGGTGAAATTCTATCAAAATCTGTTGCCTTTTTGCTCGCAGCTTTTTTACAGTACATAATACCCTATTGCTTTCCATAGCTCATAGACTGTGACTATATCATGCCAACATCAGACATTTCATTCAGGCACTGAATAGTTAAAACCTAAGTAAAAAAGCCTATATATCTGCAAAGTTCTTTGCATATATATGAATATGGTTTAATTCTAACCATAAATCAAAAATGCTAAATGCTAACAACCCAAAACCTCATACTTTGAAGATTCCCTAAGTGTTTTTTTTCTCCCCTATGTTTCTAGAGGCACTGAAAGGGTGTATTTTCAAATCTATATTGTCTCAGGGTAATTTGCAGTGTGTATTAATACACCACAATTAGCCGTGGCGAATTGTGACACTTTCC